>VZZY01013871.1:78990-165559 GCA_013400335.1 Eurystomus gularis
AGAGTTTTTCCCCCCCCCCCCCCATTTTTTGTATTGGATATGCTGTAATCTGTCTTGGATTCTGGTTTCACTGCAGGGTATAGGACTTGCTTAAGCAGTGTATGAAAGATGATTCAAAGTAGACTGGGGCTTGAGGCTCAGAGGTGGAAGGGCCAGTTCAGGACAAATTTGGAATGGGCTCTATCACAGACAGGTGAGGACAAACAGATTAAGCTGCCATGGTCCCTCAGGCCTTTGTTCTGACATCTCACAGTCTAGTTTTTTTTTTTTTTTAAGATGATTGCATTGTTAAAACTGAAGATGGAGTGACACAACCTTGACACGTTGGCTGTATATTTGATGTATCACCTGAGTAAGACTTGCTAGTCAGTCTCAGATATGTAAGGAAATGTGGAAGGTGATGCTAAAGGTGGGAGAGGGAGAACTAGCCTTAGCCCATGTAATTGGATGGATGGTATCTTATATTTGGTTTTTCTTTTAAACAACAGTTGCCTAATGCTGAAGGTGTGAGAATTGCCATCAGCCTTCAGTGAGAACTGAACTAATACCAATCGCTGTGGGAAATTCTAGAGAAAATTACAAGTGGGGTGAAGGCAAAAACTTACTACAGGTAGTAGTTTGGGAGAACACAGGGACTAGAGAAATATAGGGTAAGATGAAAGAAGCATGAAAAACCCAAGTCTCTTAGGTTTCCTGCTTCCCTCGGCACCCATGGAACAGAGTGACTGAAACAGCTTAGTTTTTCTTTTCAAATAAGACAGAGCCTTTTAGGATAGAAGAGATCCATTTGATAAGAAATAGAAGCAAAAATGAGGAGTAAATTCCTGTCAGATAAGCATTTTGTTTTTATTCCTAGAGATTTGGGACTAGCTTTATAATTCTTCAGTGATTGCTTTGCAAGGTTCTTGGAAGGAAACAGAAGTATTTGGAAGCTAAATCCTAGGCTATTTTGAAAGAGATAGGGAGCTTAACTTTTATGCAGAGAAATATGCAAGCCAAGGTCAGGAAATAGAAGGGGGAGATGGAATTGGAAACCGGCATTTCAGGCTAGTTAAGGAAACGGAGTCCTGAGAGCTGGGGGGAGAGTTACATGCTAGCAAGTGCCTGGCATAATTAAGTTGGATGAAACATGTGGAATAAGTAGTTTCTGTATGTTTTCTTGTACTACAAAATGGTGTGTGGTTTGTTTTTTTTTTTCCCCCCAACTAACACACCTTATGTCACATATGAAGATCTAAAAAAGCCTACAGTTTAAGCATTGAATAAATATACATGTTTCTGAAGTAGGTATTTTCAACGAATATACAAAGGATAAATGTAGATTTAGGACCCTAACTCTAGCTCGTTAATATCTCCTTTTGTGACTTTTATTGCCTGCCATAAAAGAATGATTCATGAATTCCCTCTTTCTTCTTGTCCTTTGTGAATTATAAGGAAGTTGCTTCTTTGCTGGGGTTCTGAAGTGCTGTGTAGTTAATGAAAATAATTGGCAAAGGCAAATAGTTCTCCCAGAACATGGGAGCTAAGTAGGACTCTGAAACTAAGCTTTGCTTACCTGGGGAGAGACAGGTCAGTGTTTATTGTCAAACAGGAGGTCTGCATTTTGGCACCACGTAAACAGAAGGTACTAGTCTTCTGTTACAGCTCTGTGTTTTCAATAGCTACTGCAGAGCTAGCTGTTAAGAGTAGCTAAAGATAAGATTAAAAGTCATCAGTTCAAAGTTCAGAAGAGATCATTACTTTCAAGGACAGAAGCAGCTGAATTTATTAGCCACTGCTTTATACCAGAAGCACTTCACTTGTTCTGACAATTACTCTTGTGTCATAAGTAAAGCAGGTAAGGCCAGTGACAGGGTAATTGAGTGCCACATTTCCTATCTGAGTTCATATACCAGTCTGGCATGGCCACCCGCTTAAAATATAAAGCTACTGTAGCATATGTCTTTATTAAACAAAATTACTAGGTCTCTTGTGATTCTTGTATTAGGCAGGTAATGAATGAGTTTTGTAAATGTTTAAGTATTTGAAGTAAACCAAGCTGTTGAGTGCTGAAATAATTTTTAATTAAAATTGCAATAAAGAATTTTTGCATCATTTTGCATGGGTTCTGCTTTTCTTCAGTGTATTGAGAGGAATTTTAGAATGAAGATTTGAACAAGTTAAACCAACTTTCAGGGCCAGTCAGACTTAAGAAGTTACGGATAAAATCCCAGGAAGTTTTCTCTCCCCTTCTCCATGTGTTTCAAACACAGGCTGAAGCTTCTGGTGCCTCTACGATGTTAACAGTGTGCATAATCTCTCATTTACATTTTTTTCCCCTTTTCCAAGTATTGCTGCCTATGCTTGTAGAAAAACAAATGAAAAACTTTCACTCCATTTCACTTTGGAAAATGTGGTTGAATTGAACCTGGTTTTAAAAGAAAAGAATAGCTTATTTCTGTTAATAAACGTAGCTCTGAATAGTAAGTTGCTGTCATGTGTCAATCTTAAGCAGTGATGCTGAATGCATTTGAGATATTGCATATTGTAGTTTTAAAACTACTTCTAAGTAATTACGAATGTAAAAGGAAATTGTAATCCTTCCAAATTTCCTAAGCAATTCTGTAGAACTAAATGCCTTTAAGAGAGGAGAAGGTGAACTTGGCTTTTCACAGCAACTTTATATGCATCTGTTTAAACAAGCAGTGCTGTCATTTCTGCTAAGAATTTCCAAAAGAATAAAAACTTCTCTTGAGGCTGATAAACAGCAATAGATAAAATAACAAGAGATGTGCTCAGTGGGGTACAGTTCAAATAGAGAAAATCTAATGGGAAGTAGCTACATTAGTAGCAGATGGATTTACTTCCTGAATCTTGATCTGAGTGGAAATCCTAGCTTACTTAAAACTTGTCTTCTAGATTCTTAGCCTGATAAGAAAGGTGGATAAAGCAATTTATTTACTTGGCTTCAGTGCTGTGATGATATGTTTTGTTTAAACTTGCTATTGCTGTTTGATTTTTATCTAGGCTATTTTTATGATTCCTACAAATCCCCCTCCAACCTTCCGGAAGCCAGAGCTGTGGTCTGATGAATTCACAGATTTTGTGAAGAAATGCTTAGTGAAAAATCCTGAACAAAGAGCTACAGCAACACAGCTGCTACAGGTCAGTAAGTTACTGAGGAAATACAAGTTTTATGGCTTCTTTCCTCTAGTCTCGAACCAGAATTGTTGCGAAAATTTCTAAGGGCAATTTTCATTTTAACTATCATCATGCCTTATTTATTTTCCACTTTGGTCTTTTCTCTGTCAGCTCCTGTATCTGTACCCCTATTTTATTTCTACTTTGCTGCTTCTAAAAATTAATTGCCCTTATATAGTTTAGGGCTGCTTCTTGCTATTAAAATTGGATCCTTGCTTTGTGGTTAGAGGCCCTCAATAGATATGAGGATTTAGGTAAGTGTTAAGTAAAGGAATTGAGCCCAGGTGACCCTTAAGTGTGGACCACCCAGGGAGTATATTCAATCTTTCCTGCTGGTCACGTCAAATTAAGCACACACGTTACACTGTGTCCTGGAAGGATCTGATGCAGATGGACAGGGTAACGAGTTTGTTCTTGGGCTGAGTCTCACCAAGTGGGCACTTCTAAATTTGAGCCACAGTTGATGGTGTGGACTTATGGAGCCAGGGCAGGATGTGCCAGGCTTTCTCCTGCTTGCTGACCTGAGCTTCTGGTGGCTGCAGAAGTTTTAACAGTTGCATCTTTTTGGTACCAAGATTGAAATTCCTCTGCTTTATTTCTATGAATGTTACCGAATACAAAAATGAAACGGGAGGCACTGATCTATCAAAAAAGATTTAGTCTTTGTGAAATGGACGTAATTTTACAGGGGCCACATATTTTAGCATGTGGGGGAGGGAGAAAATGCGAAGAAAGTTCCCTCCTTCGGCCCCATGTTTGTGTTATCCACTGCCTTCAAGGCTGTCATAATAAACCTACAGGTAACTACAGGGCAAAAAAAAAAGAACAAGGGTAGTGAAGTGTGGGGGCGGGAGATTTCTGGCAAAATTGTAATAGGTTGCGTGACGATTGAAACGGAATCTAAAATTTCCTGCAAATAAGCTGTAAATGAGACACAAGTGACAAATTTTGCTAGATCCTTTGCTCCGTTTAATTTCCTGATTCCTACCTAATTCATTTAACTTTGGGATAATTGAGTGTTCTTTTATGATTTTCACCACTAGTGGTAAATATTATTCTTCATTCTGAAGTTTCATCTGTAAGACACTTATGCTAGATTTATTCTACCTCTAGCCAGCAATAGCCTCTTTTAAAATTTCATTTCCAGTGAGCTCCACAGGAATGTAAGAATTTTGCAAAGTCGTTTCCAGTAATACATCATCAAATTTATAAGTCATGTTATAAATATCTTATTTTCCACGCTATGAGAACAGCAAAATGTAGATGGCAAGGAGAGTGAAAATTGAAAGTTACAGGTTTTTGTACAATGTATGAATAACTACTGAGACCTTAAAGATTTGAAGTTCGTGTGGTTAGCTGAATTCTGGCAGCTGGATAGAAGAGACTGGCGTTAATGTGTGCAAGTAAGGGGATGGGGAAAAAAAGCTTCGATGTTCCTCTTTCCATGTGCTTACTTGCCAGAAAACCACTGTGTCCAGCACGAGTATGTGTTGCCTTTTCCCCTAAGCTGGAATTTGGAGTATGGGTGATGGAGCTGGAGGTGCAGTGGTTGTATGTGAGTGGGGATGAAAGTACTGCTTGTGGGGAAGGATCACGGAGGAAAAAGGAGAGTAACTGAATTAATATATCAAGGGAGAAGATAGCTAATAGGTGTAGCACACTACGCTTCCTCAATTCTGTTCTTCATGGAACAATTTTTAAATATTTAATAATACATTTCTGAGCTTTGTTTTGCCTAAACTGTATTTGCATATAATAATGCAAAAATCAGAATTTTTCTAGCAGTGGCTATTTACTAGACAGCAAAATTAATATAAATGGTATCATGCATGTGTTGTCTTAAGTGGTATTTAAAATGGCCTTGAATTAAAAAAATCAGTATTCCTGATAAAAATAAGGTATTTTTTTGCTTAGTCCACATTTCAGCATCGTAAATCAAGAAATGTTTTATGACATCTGAAGTACAAGTTTGTTGAAGTAGGCAGCCATAGTTGCTCTGCTTACAGCCACTAATTTGTGCTGTCAGTTTGTTAAGATTAATTAAATTCTGTAACTGAATATCTGAAAAAGTTTGTTTTTCTATGTCAGACAATCACCACAGTATTTATTTACTACTTACTGCATGTTTCCTTTGGAAAATTCTATCCCTAACTATAAAACAGTTGTTATACGATTACATTTCACAAGGCTTGCTTTTGTTAAAAATGTACAGTAAAATTTTAGTTGAAGCAGCTAAAAGATTGTATATTGTGTTCATGTGGATTTTAATTGTGTAATATAAAATTCTACCTATGACTGAAATCTGTGCTGTTGAATAATACGTGTAATTACATCTGAAGTGTAATTATTGTAATGATGTTACAGAATTTAATTATTTCTTTTTTTCTAGCACACATTTATTAAGAATGCCAAGCCAGTTTCAATTTTAAGGGACCTGATCACTGAAGCTATGGAGATCAAGGCAAAGCGGCACGAGGAACAGCAGAGAGAGCTAGAAGAAGAGGAAGAAAACTCGGTGTGTACCTTTTTGTTCCTATAACTGTCTGTGCTTTATAGATAAGTTGCTGGTTTTCCCCTGCTTCCTGTATGAACTTATATTCAAACACTTTACCAGGTTTCTACCTGATTTTTAACCTATGAGGGCTGAGGATTCCACTGTTTATTTATGATGAGTAATGCTGCTGTGAGTAATGCCGTATGAGCCAGCTTTCAGCACTGTTCCATGAGATGTCCTAGGAAAAAGAAGCCATGTCGACTGGAGCTGTTCAGACTGACATGAAGAACCCAAGCAAAACTTTAAGGTTCCACTTTCACACATGGGCTTCTAGGCAAATGGTTTAATTTCCAGTTCAGCTCACTTAGCCTGTGTGTGTGTGTGTAAAGTCTAATACACAGAGTAGTTATGACGCAGAATAAGTAGTGATTACAATCAAGTTGCACCTATGAAGTGAAAATGGTGACAGCATTTAATTCTTCAGATGGTGTTATCAGCATGTTTGAGGAGAGAAGCAGGTCGAGTGATGAATAGCTTATGTTTAGAGTTGTTTGGCAATGTTAGGAATAAGTCAGTGTTCTTGGCATTATTACTCTCCCTACATGATTTACTTTAGGGCAGTCTTGTGCAATGCAGCCGTATGTACTTCAGAGAAGTATATTGCCACACATATAATGAGAACCAAGGTCATTCAGGAATAACACACAAAGAAGACGGGGACTGGAATGTAGTAGAAATCTTAGAGCTTTGAGCGAACAGAAGAGAGCAGTGCAGTGATGCAGCCTGCCCTGTCCCAGATTGTAGAACTCCTGTTATGTGTTACAGAGTGTTAGAGGTGCTCATCTATGTATAGGAATACTTTTAAGATTCTGGGGAGTGTTTTGTTTCCCAGCAAACACTATGTTCTTTTGTTTGCTGGATGTTTTTCTGTTTTAAAAGTATGTTCTGTTTGTAAATATGCTTTGCTTTGGATCGTATTTACTTAGTAATAAAACAGGCAGGGAAGGTTGGGATTATTTTTTTACATTAGGAAATGTTGTCTATGTGGAGATGTGTGACTTGACATGCAGAGCTAATATTTGTGACTTGATATATTGAATAGTTGATCTCTGAAGAAACTGGCTTATTACCAATATAAAAACCTAATGTCTTTACTAACAGGCTTTCCACCCTGCTATTGCCTTCTGAACTACAGACCTCAAAACACTTGAGTGTTGTTGATGTCTTTTTCATTAACCGAAAATTATGTATGACATCTAATTACTTAGTTCGAGGTTCAGATGTGGAATCAGATTGCCAGGCACAGACAAAACAATCCATGCCAGCTCATTATGTGGTGTACACCTTCCCTCTCCCACTACTTGCTGGAAGGATACAACACAAGTTTGGTGCACCTTAACTGAAGAAGCATTTACCAACTCCTCATACTTCTTGCTTCAGTGCTTAGTATAAGGGAACCTCAAATCCAGGATTGGGGCGGGAATCTGTTATTTGTGTTGCCATTGCAGTAGATGGGAGTTTTGCTATGTACTTTTGTGGTGCGGTCAGGGAACTGGTTATGAGTTAAGACAGCGAGACTCTGCTTGTCACCAAGTGTAGAAGGTAGGTGCCTCAAATCTGAAAATAACAGCAGTATCTTTGGTTAGCAGGGCTGAGAGAGCAGAATCACAGAATGGTTGAGGTTGGCGGGGACCCCTGAAGGTGACCCCATTCTCAAGCAGGGTCGCCTAGAGCCAGTTGCCCACAACCGTGTGAGAGAGGTTCAGTAGTAGACTAGGCTATACAAATAGTCTGTAGTCAAATTCATTGTGGGCTAAGCTAAGTCAGGCTGTCTTATATTTCCTACAGAGCTATGCGTGTTTGAAGTGACAGTAATTCAGAGGATGATTGAGGGTTTAACTCAATGTATCCATGTGGTAATTGCATATTTTTTATCCTGATCATGGATAGATAAATTTAATAATTCCTGGAAATTATTCCGGAGAGGTTTTGTGCCTTTTTTCCCCCTTCAGCTTCATCAGCTTTATTGAAGGAAGACTATAAGCAACCATGTATTTACTACTGCAAAAATATCTTGTCTGAACAAAAGGATGTCCAGGTATTTTTACTGTAAGGTTTATATTGAATAGTTAAACTGTTTCAAAAGTTTGCCATTATAAAAAGATTAAGTAAAAAGGATTTTTTCCTATTTTTAAAAAGATTTTTATATTCTCTTATGCTATTTTAATTATCTAAGTTTTCATATGGTTTTATGATTCTAAAAAAAATAATGTGATAAGGTTTGTAATTGGGATGAAATTATTAACTTTTGTTAAAACTGTTAATGTGGTATTTGGTGATGACTTTTGCTATCGGCAAATACATGCCTTTAATAATTTTGTATTGCTTGGTAAGCCTTGAGTGAAAAAAGTTTGGAAATCATAGGATCATAGAATTGTTTAGAAACAATGTCCCTCAGCACCACATCTACATGTCTTTCAAATACCTCCAGGGATGGTGACTCCACTACTTCCCTGAGCAGCCTGTTCCAGGGCTTGACAACCCTTTCTGGGAAGAAATTTTTCCTAATATGCCATCTAAATATCCCCTGGCGCAACTTGAGGCTATTTCTTCTTGTCCTATCGCTTGTTCCATGGGAGAATGGATCGACCCCTACCTCCCTACAACCTCCACTGAGGTAGTTGTAGAGAGTGACAGGGTCTCCCCTGAGCCTTCTTTTCTTCAGGCTATACAACCCCAGATCTTTCATCTGCTCCTCATAAGACTTGTTCTCCAGACTGTTCACCAGCTTTGTTTTTGTTCCTTGGGCACACTCCCAACACCTCAATGTCCTTCTTGTAGTGAGGGGCCCAAAACTGAGCCCACTATTTGAGTGCAGCCTCACCAGTGCCAAGTACGGAGGTACGATCACTTCCCTCGTCCTGCTGGACACACTATTCCTGATACAAGCTAGAATGCCGTTGGCCTTCTTGGCCACCTGGACACACGCTGGCTCAAGTTCAACCCCCAGGTCCCTTTCTGCTGAGCAGCTTTCCAGCCCCTCTTCCTCAAGCCTGTAGCATTGCCTGGGGTTCTTGTGACCTAAGTGCAGGACCTGGCATTTGGCCTTGTTAAACCTCATACAATTGGCCTCGGCCCATTGATCCAGCCTATCCAGAGCCTTCCTTTCCTAAGGCAGACCAACACACCCACCCAACTTGGTGTCACCTCCGAACTTACTGAGGGTGACCTCAATCCCCTCATACAGATCATTGATAAAGATGTTAAACAGAACAGGCACCGGTACTGATCCCTGGGGAACACCTCTTGTGGCTGGGCCCTGTAGCACATACATTTTGGTAAATAACACCTTAAAAGTGGATTTTTCCCAATGATATTGCTGTGAAGTCCTCACTGGAGAAGTGCAAAGGCTGACTGAAACCTGGAGAAATGCCTGTTTAATAACATGTAAAAGCAAGAGCAAATATTGATGTTAGTGTTAAGTAGAGCCTATCAATGTTAAAGGCCTCTTATGGGCAGTGAATTGAGGCTTTATACTATTGAAAAAGAATGACTTCAGTTAACCTGTCGGGGGCTTGAATTTATTGATCTAAACCCCCAAGAATTTCCTGTGTAAAGCATGAGCAGTTGTGCATATTGTTCACTAGTACGTGTTTTGGGACCCATCAAGAAGAAAAGTGTAAAATGTTTTAAAATTATGATGTTCCTTTTGTTAGGAAACCAGATTTAACCTTAATAGTGACATTTGAATAAGTTTCCTTAGCTTTACTTCCCTCTTAAAGCCGTATACATATTGTAATGGGCGCTCAGGTTATAAGTGACTTACGTAACTGAAAGTAGAATGGAGAGGAGTGGGGGGTGTTGGAGAATTAATCAGATGCAAAGGTTTCACAGTTATGTACTTAATTTTCAGGATCAATTTAAGTTGTTTTCCTTCAAGTGAGGAAGAGTCACATCCCTAAAACTGATTCTTATTTTTCATTTTTACCACAGTCTGGAAACTTTCTATAGTATGGGCAGTTGTCAGTTGTAAGGTAAATCTTTTTTGCTATTCAAATTTCATATTATACAGCTGTAAATAAATGGCCAGGTTGAACACAGTCTTCATAGAATCATTACGGTTGGAAAAAACCTCTGAGATCATCAGGTCTGACCGTCAACCCAACATTACCATGACCACTAAACCATGTCCTGAAGTGCCACGTCTATATGTTTGGGTTTTTTTAACACCTCCAGGGATGGTGACTCCACCACTTCCCTGAGCAGCCTGTTCTAGTGCTTGACCAAGCACTGGAACCATGTCTGTATCCTTCCAGAGAGATATAATATCATTACAAATAGTACACTTTGAATTGATTTTATGCCTGTTATGGGAGCTGCTTGTGTGATGAGAATGCCTCCTGACAAACTGACATGTTTTGATAGGTGCTGAAGTAATTGTACACGTTTTTTTAATTAAGCAAAAATTGCAAGTGGTGTATTCTACAGAAGGTTAATCCCAATATCAAAGTTTAAATGTTAGTTTGGGCATTACTAAACATAGAATCATAGAATGTTTCAGGCTGGAAGGGACCTCTAGAGGTCATCTAGTCCAACCTTCCTACACAAGTAGGGACATCTACCTAGGTCAGGTTACTCAGAGCCTCATTGAGCCTGACCTTGAATGACTCCAGGGATGAGGCCTCCACCACTCCTCTGGGCAGCCCGTTCCAGTGCTCTATGACCGTCATGCTAAAGAACTTTTTTCTAATATCCAACCAAAATCTATCTTTTCCTAGCTTAAAACCATTACTCCTTGTCCTATCACTACAAACCCTTGTGAATAGACCTTCCCCTGCCTTCCTGTAGACCCCCTTCAGGTACTGGAAGGTTGCTATAAGGTCCCCCCGGAGCCTTCTCTTCTCCAGGCTGAACAGCCCCAACTCTCTCAGCCTGTCCTCATACGAGAGATGCTCCATTCACCTGAATTTTGGTGGCTCTCCTCTGGACACGCTCCAGTACGTCCACATCTTTCTTGTGCTGGGGGCTCCAGAACCGGACGCAATACTTCAGGTGAGGTCTCACCAGGAGTCTCACATGACCAATGAGGTCTCACATGACCAATCTCTTTTCTCATGCATTTTTGGAAGTGTGATATGAATTGGATGCTGAGGCTGGGCAGCTGTATTATAGGAATGTAAAGTAACTCGTTGCCTGGCAGCTCACAGGAAACACGTCTAAATATTTATTTCTGCGATCTTTAAAGGAATGAGCTAACAAGCAGCTCTTACTGTATGTTTTCTTTTACGTTTTAATGTCTCTATTATGTGATGTGTGTTTAATTATTTTAGAGTATTCAGACAAGGAATTACTACTTTAGTGCCCCATTTTTGTTTTTCTTAGGCATTTAGTGGTTGACAACTATGAATGATTTAGCCAACTATCTCATCAGTTATTCCTATATGTAGGCTTATTTATTCATTCATACAAAAGTTTCTTTGGTTATGTATATTAGTTAGGAGAAGTTGGCATGTGTCTTTTGAGACCATAAATAATTGCTATCATTATTCCTTTATATTTTTACAGTATTTATTTTGTTATTTTAAAGAAAGTAGTGAGTCATTTGCATTATTCTGTATTTTACATCTGATACACCAGGCAGTGTTCTTCTGAAGGTTTGTATATTTACTTTCAAACATCTTTCCTGAACTTGTATATATATGATATATCTATGTATAATCTATCTGTGTACATAACTTTGCATGACAGTGTTGAAACTTTGTTTCCATAGCATTTTTTCTTCAAGCCAAAGAACACTTGATGTATATGCTAATTAAATTTGATTGCAGTCCTTTAAGTATCCTGAAGTTAGAAATATGTAAAGACTACTTTGAGTGAAATGTAGCTACACAAGGGGCATAAACAGCTTTTAAAGAGCATATTGTTAAAATCCACAACAATTTAGAGCCAGAAACCAATTATAGGAGGAGTAAACATAGGGAGGTAATTATGTGCAGCAAGTCATTGTTACTGGGTATCTATCATTTAGGAGGAGATAAACAGCATATAAAGCTTGTTTCTTAAGTCTTTACCCATTTTGCTGATGAGTCTAAGCTTAAATGTGTGCTCAGTATTAAGCATATACTTGGTATGTAGTTGGGCTTTGTACATGTTATAGGAACTTTTACAGAATCCTTATTCTTGACCAAACTGTTGTGTGTTTATGTAGCTATTACAGTACTTTTGCAAAAAGATAGCTGTGACTACAGCCACGTTTTTCAAAGGTGATGATGAGGTGTTAATAGTAAATGAAATTATTTTACAGGATACTAAATTTTGCCAGCATGTAAATATTCCTTTAATATATTTTAGCCTAGTTAGCTGTCTTTGGTGCCCTCTAGTGTTCTTTTTATGTGTACAAACCATAGTTACAAAGATTTTCAAGACAAGCTGCCATGGTTGCTTGTCTTCATCCCTGTTTTTCCTGTGAATGTTAAAACTGCAACAGAAAAAAAAATTAATCTTCATTGCCTCTAGTCATGTGTTTCTATCATGATGTAGACTTCGGTACGATGTGCAAGGCTGTCTTTCCTGAGGAAACTTCTCATGTGATGATGAAATATTTTAGGTTATAAGCATATTGTGAAGTCCTCGGTGTTTCTGCTGAAGTCTTTTTGACTTTTGCTGTCCTGATAATCATCTCGATGACTGTATTTTCATGCTTTAAGGGTTGGCTTTCTTAATCTCATAACTAATTTTGTTAAATAAGGAGGTCCAAAGAGTTAGTCTCCTAGGATTGCAAGGTGTTAGCAATGTCTTACTTGTACTTGCTTTATGTTATAATGTTGTTCAGAGTTTCTGTAGTTTATTGTCATTCTGTATCATTTGCCCTTGTGCACTTTTTCTGTTGCTGTGTAGTGGTGTATCAGAAACCCCTGTCAAATATGTTTGGTGCTTATTACTTGTACACAAGAGAACAGCAGACAGTTTAATTCCAGAATTATCTGGTTTTATTGCTTGATTCTTGGATCTGTTTTCATAAACAGAATGAGAACATGACACTTCAGCTTCAATACCTTATTTTTTTTTTTTCTGGTTAAAATTGAGACTGTGTTTGTTTTTATTTAATCAGGGAGTTTACCTTTTTTAACAACAGATCAGAAGTTCTACATCAACATTTACGAACTGTAAAACATCCATCAGAATTTGTATGAAGGAATCACTTTCATCTCTCATGTAAATGTGCACTTAGATAACTTGCATCCACTGGATTGTTATAAAGTTACTTTTTCAGATCCAATATAGTCTACTGCAATATTAGCCATATTTCATAATGTGAGAAATTCCGGAATGATAGCTCTGGAAGCAATCTGGTTTAACCCACAAAATTAATTATTCTGGGGTGTGCACAGGCCCTGAAAAAGTTTTTATGTTGCTCTTTCGTAGTACATTCCTGATCTAGGAAAAACACTATTGATCAAAATTGTCATGTGCTTCCCTTTTTGGGACAACGATTCTGTTAGTACCGAGGTGGGCCTTCGTGATCATTAGTCTTCTAGGTACTAGAAGGTAACTGTTCTCCTTGCCAAGAGACAATAGTAAGAGAAAGGCTTTTGACACTTAAGCTGGAAAATTAAGCTCTATTCTTTGGAAGAAATCCAGATATTTTATTTGACTGAAGAAATAGATCTTTTTTTTTTTTTTTAATGAAGCAGAGGATAGGTCACTTAGAACTCCATTTCATGCTTGTTCATATTGTTAGCCACCACCTTTTTTCACTGACTTCTAAAATACAACTTTTAAGCTTCAGAAAAGTGTTTGATTTCTGATTTCAGTTTTATTAAGTTTAGGACTATATGCACTCCAAGTGGATATTAATCAAACAAATCTATAAATCAGATGTAACTGTGCCTTAAACTCTGAGATTTACCTGCCTGTATTTTAGAGATGCTAATTTGTAGTGCCTTATAGAAGAGATAGCAGTACGTGGTGTCGGGTTTGCATTGTGTTGCAGTACTGAAAGAAGCACTTGGAAATAACTTAATTTTTCTGGCACTTTTAAAATACAATGCAAAAAAACCACTTTTGGGCTTTACTTTCTGAGTACCTTTGTTAGAAAAGGAAATATGTAATTTGTAGAAAACACTGGGGTTAGCGAGAAAATTGCAGGGTGGGGGGCGGGGGGGGGGGGGAGTAAGGAAAATTAAAGTTGCCACCAGGAGGAGCAGTACAAAAATATTCTCATTTATTTACTGGCACAGTCCTCTAGTGCTGTAGCCGTAAACTCTCTGTGTCTCTGGGAATACTTCTTTAAATTTTTTGTGAGAATAGGTTACTAAATATAGTGGTTTAGAATGCAACTGAAAAACCCAGAAAGAATGCAAATGAAAAATGAATATTTGTACTAATTATAATCTGGAAAAATAATGATTCTTTTGACATTTGCAATTTTAATCACTGATTTAGGTCTGTATCCTGATTTCAGTATGTTAGGCCGTTAGCCAGACTCTCTGAATCAAAATTAGATCTATTTTGGTGTCTCTTAGTTGAAATGTAATAGAGTGATTTCCAGGAGCTGGTGTATTGATATTGCTACTAACTGTATGTGTTTAGACCAACCCTTAGAGGAACAGGGACTCAGGCAATGCAGCTGGCTCCTGCAGGTGCGCCAGTACCAGAGGCAAACTGTCTGCTGTGGCAGGGAGCAACTGGCAAGGAAAGGAACAATTTCAGTGACAAATAGAAAGTGCCAGGCTGGTAGGATTTTGAAGCTTTGGTTTATTTTTTCTGGTCCCGTCCCTTATCTGTCCCCCACACCCCGTGCCCTTACAAGTCTCTTCATAGTTAAAAATACATAAAGCAATACAAAGATTTAGGAAAAAGGGGATATTTGTGGGTGAAATCTTGCTTGGATATTACATGTAGTAACAAGTGTGTTATTTATAATTGGCAAATTTTAAAAAATTGTTATATGATAGTCTTTCAAGCTGTATAGCTAGAATATTTTGCTAATCAGGGGTAGAGTGAATTTTTGACACAACAGAGGAAATGCCTGCATATGGTTATATATAAAACTGGTGAAAGTACCATTTGTATTTAAAATTTTTAAAATTGACATAGAGTGACTTCACAGTGATCTGTATTATTTCTTTGTAATCAACAAAGAGAATGTTTTTCTTTTCTTTTCTTCTTTTCTTTTTTTTTGCCTTGGATAATTTATTTTACTCGTATAGAAAATGTGTAGTCCATCACATTATTCCTGAAATGCTGTGATGTGCATGTAATCTAAATCAGGCTTTGGAAAGCAGTGCGATTTCCCATTAATGTTTTCAAATATTGGTATTCCATATGAATTTTGTAATTCATTAACTGGATTGTCATTAGTTCTCCATTTCACATTCCTGGCCCATTGCTGTCGCTGGTTCAAAATGCAACTGTATCTCTTTGTGATGTTAGCTCCCCCACACACTTAGTGCTTAGGTATGTGCTCTACCGCTGTTTTTCTATGTAGTGTCAACAGGTTGTTTTGCTCACTCATGTAACAGGATTTTAAGAAAACTAAATACTTGAAGTAAGCAGAGTGGATTTTCTGTTTCTGAGGCGGACTTCCACAACCATTTTGGAGGATTGTTTAATAGTTAAATTGGAGTGTGTCACCTGGATGCTGTGCGTAATGTAAGATGCTGGGCATGGTACTTAGTTAAGGGTCATCAGTGCAAATCCTTGGTGATAGTTCATTGCAAAACAAGCAAATAATTTTCTATAAATTGTGGTACTTGTTTTAGAACCTAGGGAGGTGTAGTATGTCTTGAAAATCACTGAGATATTCAGAACTGGATGCTGATGTGAACTCGAGTGTGTGGGCCACATTTTTTGTTATATCCACCCTTCTCCTCTGTGAGAGAGAAGAAATTTTTCATTCTTCCTTTATATGGAACATTTTTTTATTTTGTTATTTCTTTTAAAGCTTTAAAACTGGAAGTCTGTCAGTACAGCTGGGTCATGTGAAGATATAAAACTAATGAATAAGCATCTAAATTATTGTTTCTTAACCTTGGGATTTTTTTAAATGTCTGCTGCATGCTTCTCCATAGGATGAAGATGAGCTGGACTCTCACACCATGGTGAAGACCAGCTCAGAGAGTGCTGGTACCATGAGGGCCACAAGCACAATGAGTGAAGGTGCTCAGACAATGATTGAACACAACAGTACTATGTTGGAATCAGACTTGGGGACCATGGTAATAAATAGTGATGATGATGAAGAGGAAGATGGGACCATGAAAAGTATGTTCTTAATTTACTTTCCTTTCCTTTTTAATAATGTAGTATTTTTTTCTCATATTGCATGAAAATGTTGTATCATCAGTGTCTTTTAAGTGTCAAGTTCTATGGCTAAGACAGGGAGCAGGATATTTTTGTCTCTAAGCAATCTCTATTGTTTGGAAGGTGACTATAGTGGGAGACTGAACACAGAAGCCTGGTTTTGGTGCTTTGCTAAGTCTCTCTGGAGGACTCTAAAATTAAAATTAGCCTTCTGTAAATTCTCCCTTCTACTGCTTGCCTCTTGCTTTTTTTGCCTCCTGTCCCACATACATTACAGTCCTTCCTTGGAGCTAAACTGAAGTGATGTGATTATGCGAGGAGCTGCTGCTTCAATGTCAGCGGTCCTGGGAACTTGTCATGACTCTCCATGGCTTCAGCAATCGGTACTAATCCTGCTACCAAATTGTTTTATAACTTATGATCAATTAGCAGATTTTTATTAGTGAGTTATTTGAACATTTGTTGGGGTGTAATTCAGTAATGCTTGAATTAAGGCAATGATCAAAATGATGTTGAAACCTAAGTAAAAAGTCCCAATTTACTTCAGCAGCATGTGAGGGAGTATGTAACAACGAGGTGGGGATACATGTGTTTTAAAGTATAAAATTGTAGATTAAAGTGAAATATGCATAAATATGTATTTATTAAGTAGTTAACTTACATAGTGATGTGCTCATTGTTTGGCTGAAGACTACTGCAGAATGAAGCTCACTGAAAGTAATGGAATTATTTGCTTGCGTGAGCAGCATCAGCAGGTGAATCTAACTCAAGTAATAGGTGCTTGATTTCACAAGGCACAAAGTAATGTTTAACTCCAGGCAGCTGTTCAGAGGGGAGGTGATACAAAAAGCTAATGTCTCAGGAGTGGAAATCAGTGCCAAATAAATAACTTTGTAGAACGCTTCATAGCATACAAAGTTGCATTTGTGTTTGCACATGTACAAATTATATCAGGTGTATAAGATTGGTTGGAAGTGCAAAGCAGGAATATGTTTTTTCTTTGTGGTTTAATGCACAGCAAATTGGAAGAAGGAGGGGTTTGCTTATTTTCTCTTATCTGGGTCCTATTTGTCTGCTATGTTATTGGAGACGTTGTTTTTAAAATGTTTTTAAAACTTTTAATTTTTAATTAATTCCAGTAACTATCTGTAGTTAGAAAGGTAATTACCCTTTTGCCCCTTGGCATTTAGTCTGTATAATTCTTAAATCCATTCTTCCTTCTTGTCCAACAAGAATATATATAATCTTTTGGACAGCAGGCTTCCTTCCCCTCCCTCGCAACATAGGTTCAGGTCTCAAGGCAGCCAATTCCAGCGAAGGAGAGCCAGCAAACTGAAGGTAGCCTGATGGCGAGGGATGGTTTCATCATTCACCTGGCAGGCAACAAGTTTGGTTCCAGCATTTACTTGCTGAAATTTCTTGTATTTTGCATTAGACACCTGTTGATCAAAAACTAGAAATAATTCAAGAATGAGACATCCACATCTCTCACCTGAAAAGAAATATAAATCATGTCCACTGTAGCTGGTCTTCCTCTGGCCCTGTGATTCATGTGCTATTGGCTGAAACAGGAGCCATAGCAAGTGTCTTAAATGTGACCAGGAAAGGCATACAAATCCTCGCTCTCCCTGAGAGGTAAACACAGATTTTATGCTTCTTTGTGCTTGACAAAAACACAAGATTTTGGAGATCAGCTGCTTTTTCCAGTGTACCTTTATGGGCAAGGTGGGCATTTTCTAGATGCTTGTGTGATTTGGTTATAATAAATCAGAACAGGTAGCTTAAAAATGCACTTTGATATTTCTAAATAATAGAACATTGCAAGCAAGAAGCTTGGAGAATTCAACTTAGTAAACTAGGGAAGATAGATTTATTTTCCTTCCTAGAGACTCAAAATATTTATGGCAAACTTTTTGAAATTGCTCTTGTGCTTAGTTTCATGTTTTGTTTCCTTCTGCCTTTTGTTTCCCAGTTCAAGGACAAAATAAGAAACAATAATAAGTTTTTATTTGTAAGTGCCCATGCTTAGAAGCTTCTGGGAGCCATGACAGAAAATAACTAAAACCATATTTTTTTTTTTCACAAATAGGGAATTGGCCCAGATAAAATTGGGATTTGGAAAAAGAGGCCTGTCATCCTACCCTAGCATACAATATACAGCTGAGCAGTAAACAACAGTTTTGCCTTCTTGCTCAGTGTACCTCTACAAGCTCTGAGCAAAGACAGGGTGGTACAAACCTGGAAGGAGGGAAGAAAATGAAGAATACAGAGGGATGGGAGTTCATAGCCTAGCTTTGGAAGGTTTAATGTGGAGTGGAAGAAAGTGGGATTGATGGAAGGTGGTACTACTTTTGTTCAGCTGACTGGACTGTACTTATTTTCATGTAAAAGCTTTTTCATATCCCAGTTCAGAGACCAGTGTTCAGACGAGCTTCTCTGCATTCCCTCCGGGGTTATTTGGCAAGGCTTAGTTTTAGGGCTTTCTGGTGCACCAAAAGTACCTCTGGTTGTTTTCCTTTCTCCTTTTTATTTATACTACCTCCACTTTTTAAAAAATTTTTTCTCTTCCCCTGCTAAATTTATATTTGCCATCTGCATTGGACTGGCAACCAAGTTGTCTCCTCTTGCCATTTGGACTTATTCTGGGTCGTTTCAGTGAAGCTTCTGGGTAGTTCATGGTTGTTAATGAATATATCAAAAAAAGAGGACAGTGAACTAATGAGGTGGCATTTGACAGAATGTAGGAAGTGGTCAGGTTTTTGTTTTATTACTTTTTGCCCTATAAGGCATTAAATGTTTTAGGTTTAGTCAGCATAATTCTTACATGTTATTCATTCTTATCAAACAGAAGAATATAATATTTGGGACAGCAGGCTTTCTTCCCCTCTGTCCTCTCCCATAAGTAACTGTCTTTGAGACCTGTAACACTGGTGAAGGAGAGCCAGCAAACAGGAGGTAGCCTTATGGCAAGTCGTGGTATTGTCCTTCAGCTGGCAAGCGGCAGCTCTGATTCCAGCACTTACTTGCTGAACTTTCTTGTGTTACTCTGTTAGAGGATCCTTGATTGCACTGGGTAATGCACCACGCAGTAGAACCTACATTTTGAAAGGAGTATTCTTGAGTTGTTTTTCTTTCCTTTCTGTTTTTTTTGTTTGTTTAGTGATTTTTGGCATATCCAGCATAAGAGATTGTGCCATACTGTAACTCAGTCTCCTCTGTGATAGGATGTGGATGCCTGGGTAGCTCTGGACTGATGCTTCATGAGTCTTAGAAAGTCCTAAGTCACACAGCTGGTTTTTCAACTGAGAAGAAAAAGCTGGTGATAGGTGTTTTACAATAACTATGACCCAGATCCTGTAGGAATCCAGCAAGGAAGCTTACTTATGGGCTGGTTTCAGTGGTGCTGTAGCCTGGGCATTGGTGCTTCATGGGTGTAGTTTTGTTCAAGCATGTTTACTGTGCACATGTTGAGACAGTTTGCTTGATGCCATATGCCAGTCGGTACTCTAGTGCTTTACTACTATATGTATAGAAAGAGATGATAAATGTTTCCAAGTCTGTTCCAGTCCTCAAACCCTCTCCTGTGACTGGTAATAAAGTTGTTAATTTACACCACTTGTAGCAGTATCTTTTACAAATGGGATTTTTTTTTTTTTCAAAGAAAAACATCGTATTGGCAATTCTGCTTTAAGAGCTGTAGCAAAGTGCTAGCTTAACACAGATTTTCTTTGTATTGCTGAAAGCAGAAATAAAATATTACTCAGCTGGAATTGACTAATGGGTTTATAACAGTAGTATCATTGAATATTTTTTGCTTTTTCCAGAGGTGGAAAAATAGAACAAAAGCTATTAAACCAGTTGTACAAGTCTCACTCTCAGGAAGCAAAGCAATGTATTGTGCAGGAGACTGTTTTGCCCGTTAAAAATTCCTTAAATTTGAGTTTATAGTCCTTCAAAAAGTCTGTGAAGGCTTCAGCCAATTGAAAAATATGCAATTTAAATGCCGGTTGCATTTCTGATAAATAGGCATATTATCAACAAACAAAAGACTGAATGATGCCTGAATTTGAGTGAAGGCTTGGATGCATAACTCACTCTGATGTGAAAGATGCAAACTCGATAACCACTTTGTTACACAGCTTTCTGCAGTCAAACATTTTTTAGTTACATCCTTTGGTTAGACTACAAGCTGCTCTGTTCTAAGGAACTGGTGATCTTCTTTTTGCTGATGCTTCCTTACAGTTCAGAAACTAGGTAGGCTGACATGTAATTCTCTGACGTGGTTGTATAATAGGCATGTATTAGCAGCAGAACTCACCACTCATAAAATACAGTCACAACTTCTACTTCAAGTATGGCTAAAGGAGGTGGCCGTAGCAACTTTCTGCATGGTAATTTGTCCAGATATTGAGGTAAAAATTCTAGGCTGTCTTTAACCTTATTGTATTCAAAGCTCATGTCTCCCATTTTCCGGGAGAATTACTACCACTGTGTTGTAGGTCACCTTGTGTGGTGAGAAAGTAGTGGTAGGAATATAAGAAATACAAAGCTTAAGTAGTATACGTTGTTCTATAAGCTGTTGTAGTCTTTGTAGTAGTGGGGATAGTCCAAAGAAGGATAAAAGCTGATTGCAGTACAGCTTCGCACTCTTAATAGTAACAAAGCAATACATTTTGAGGGAATAAACATCCTGACAAGGTCTTCACAGAAGCACTTCAGACAGGACAACCTGATCCCCTAACTTCACCAAACAAGCAGCGGCTGGAAATGTTCCTCAGTCGAGTGGCAGATGGAGATCCCCAGGATGGGGAGGGCTGTGGAAGCTTGTGGCTTTTGGCAAAAGCTTTCCTTTGTAGATTTGCACCTGCAGAAGAGGTCCAGTGCCCTGGTAGTATTGGCATGAGAGAAAGACTTAGAGACTTCCCATAGGAAATTGTAAAAACAAACAAACAAACCAAAACCAAACAACAAGAAGAAAAACAAAACAAATAAAAACTCACACACAAACCCCAAATAAACAAACAAAACACCACCACCTGCCCCCTCCCGGGAAATTGTAGTGGGAGACTCCCTTCTTTAGGAGATAAATGTCCTTATCTGCTGACCTTACTTGCTATCTAGGAAAGATTTATTTCTTGCCCAGGGCCTAACCCCACAATGCTGAAAGACAGCCATGGCTTGTCCAGTGCTTAGGCTATTGTCTTCTGCTGCCCATCCATGTGGGCACATGCTAATGATACTGCCAGGGGACACCTTGAGAGTGACTTCAAGACTAACTCTAGGGTTATGAGGATGTTCTTGATCATGATGGTGAAAGGAAAGCCTTGGAGGAATGAATGGATCTTATGAATCAAAGCTTGGTTGTGCCTCTGGTGGTGTTGTCAGCAGTTGGACATGACCATGGAGCACTCTTTGAGGATCAGAGACTGCTGTAGAGAGATGGGTTCCATGTGACAAACTGAAACAAGAGTGGTTTTGGCCAACAAGCTGTCCCTGAGTTAGCCAGACTGGCATGGGGCTCAGCCCAACATAGAGTATAAAAACGTAACAATTAACAGCAGAAATTTTAATGAATTTTAAATCAATTTAATATGAATATATTACTTTTTGGTTGGAAGTACATCACAACAGAAGCATTTTTCTTTATAGATGACATCAATTGAATTTGATGAAAACTTGCATTAGAATGGAATGTGCATTCTTTCTTATTATGGAATACAGGTTTAGAATTGTTTCTTTTAGTTATGATACGGTTTTGAAACAGTGTGATAGAGTTGTTGTTGTGTTATGTCATTGTCTCATTCATTTTGTCCAGCATACCTTTTGGGAGAAATTTGCTTCTATAACTATTTGAGGACATCCTCATTGGCTGGATTCCTGTCAGGGGCATGGCTGAGTTTGAACATATGTTTTCAGTGTCCATGGTGGTCTCTGTGTTCCGTGAGCTGTCAGCAGTTTCTCAGAATGCTGTTCTTACTGTGTCTTTCTTCCCAAAGCCATCTTGAAGCCCGGCAGTGGGCAAGTGTAGGGATGATAAAAGAGACTGATATTCTTAAATGTTGGAACTGATTTTTAAACATGATAATCTCTTGTTGAAAAGGAAAGAAAAATAAGAACTAGAAAATTGAAATCCTCCTAGAATGGAACAGTCTGTTGCACAGTGCATTTTCAGTGCAGCTATGGAGTGATAATGATTGGGCAGCAGGGTTTTTTTTTTGTGGCAAATATATAGCTTGTGTAAAAAGTAACTTACTTCATAGTTGAGTGAATGAATTGTCATTAAAGGAATCTTTATGTATTGTACTTCTAAATTGCTTTGTTCTTGAAAGACGGTTGATAAGACACTGTTACTCTGTTGTCCATGAAAGTTAGAAAAAGTGCTTTCAGACCAAAGTTATCTACTAATAACCTTGTATTTTGAAAAAAAAAAGTGCAACCTACATCATTTTACTGTGGTATAAAGAGCTTGAGTGTTTTCTAAAGTCAATACAAAAGAGGTAGGAGCCTTCATAGGGCCTTTAAACTAGTAGGTATCAACCTATCTCATATTCTATGAAATATTAACTATACCTGTTTGTGTTAGGTTAGCTAGAGATCGATAAAGTCTCCTTTTTTCATTTAATTGTTTGTAAAAATAAAATAAAACCTTAAAAATAAATCTTTAAATAAATCCTTCATTCTTTTTACATTGGGGAGAAAACAAATAAACCTTGGAATACATTTGGTCCCATTGTTTTGCAGGCATAATTTTTCTGGATTTTTGTATGAGGTTTTGTATTTTCAGTGAAGGTAAGCAGCTCTTGTCCTTTTAAATAGGTGTAACTAATTGTATACTAAATTGGAATCAGAAGTTAGTTCTAAAATCTTATTCATCAAAACAAATAGAGCAAGTACTCTAAGTGTAGAATAAATGTGCTTTACTCATTTTGGAGTAATTTCAGTCCTGTTGATCCACGTTCCTTAATATTCATTTGATACCAAGGAGTTTCGAGGGGTTTGTTCTACATATGTGGACAGTCTCCTGTTACATATATAAGGGAGATATTTATAAATAGCTCTAAAACAAGAGTAGTGCTTGGAAAATCTTTAATATTTTCTGTTACATGAGAGGAGGGAGACTGTCTTACCTGTAATGGGCCAACATTTTGGTACTTAGTTTCTAACAGAGACACTGGTAATCTTCTTGTTTATAAGTATGTCTCAAGGGTGAAACATAAGTACAACCATCTCAGCAGAAGAAAAAAATTGGTTGTGAAAAGCCAGCAATATGGATTTTACTTCACGGAATGTTTTTGTTATGTTCGTGGTTGTCATTAATTAAAAGATGGTGAGTAGAAGGATCTATTGGCTGGGATTAGAAAAAGATATTAAAAAAGAACATGGTAACAACTGAGAGAAAAATCAGCTAAAAAAAAAAAAGACGATGTGTATGGAAACGTGGCAGACTGAATGGAGGAATCATTGTGGCAGTGAAGAGAAGTAACTGGAGTCAAGGGCAGTAAAGCCTAGTAAAGCAAGATGGTAGAACAGCACATTAAAAAAAAGCCAGAAGAAATGTTACTAGAACAGAATAACATAGAAAAAGCAGAAAGTAAAAACCAAGTAAATCAAGATGCTATAAAAGATGGCAGTACAAAAATAAGCATTGGTGAAAACAATGGGCCACCATTAATCATACAGCAAAATTAGAATGAATTTAAACAATTTTTGGCAGAGGGAATGGGAAGAGGTGATGAAGTAGGTGACTGGAGGGGACAAGGGAAACACTTAAGGAGTTAATACAGAGAAGTGTAAAGCCGGATAAGAAGATCAGCAAGTCCTAGTGATCACGTTAAACACAAAATCCAACGATATTTCTAGTGGTTTACCTTTTCACTTGCCAAAGCAAGTAGTTTGAGTAAGAATTCCTAATTATTTTGTTATGCTTACAAATAAAAAGTGTAGTTCTACCTGTGGGTTGTTTTTGGGAGGGGGTTGTTTGTTTTTCCTCAGTTTAGTTATTAATATCTCTCATCTTGTTTCATATTTTACTTGTGGAAATGTATTTCATATTTTTCTCTGTAGAGTGTGTTATTGCTGCCAGCAACAACACGTTGGAGTCAATGCTATGCAGAATGTAGTTTCTGAGGTGTCAGTTATGTAGAACTACAAAAGCATTTCTGATGTTTTATTTAGTAATGAATTTGCTTTGAAATCCCACAAATGAAAACAAATTTCAGTCATTTAGAGTTGTAGATTTTTTTTTTTTGCATTTAGATTCATGAAAAGGATAATAGAATGTTCACACTGATCTCGATCTGCTTCGTAAAGCTTTCCCAGCTGCACAGATGATAACAAAAATCCCCCAGTATATCCATGCCATGAAGATAGGATGCTTTGCAGCCATCTGTAGAGTGTGATCCCATAATTTGCTGAGAATCCTCACTGGCTCTGAATTTAATTAAGCAGTGTCCAGATGCCATGCAGTTGGTTTTTTACAAGCTCTTTTTCTAAATAATTTTTAAATCACACCTTTGATGAGACTGGTGGAACACTGTTGCTTTCCTACAAGTGCCTGCAGACCAGGGACATTAAGTTAGGGACATTAAGCACCCAAGGGGATGCTTAGCACCTTGTGTTATTCAGTCTCTATAACAACAAATAGATATCACATGAAGTAACTTCTAATATTATTTGTGTGTAACTCTGAAATGCCTTCAGCATTTCTTCACATTGTATCTTGCTACAAAAATATCATTCTTTGGTTATGAGCTTTTATGCCAAAGATCCTCAGGGGACAAATGGAGGCTTGCACCACATAGAGATGACTGTATTGGTTTCTGTAATATTCAATATTTTTTTTTCTTTCAATTAAGGAAATGCTACTTCACCGCAAGTTCAAAGACCTTCTTTCATGGACTACTTTGATAAACAAGATTCTAAGAATAAAAGCCCTGAAAACTGTAACCAGAACATGCATGAACCTTACCACATATCCAAAAACGTTTTCCCTGATAACTGGAAAGTCCCTCAAGATGGAGATTTTGATTTCGTAAGTACATTTTTATTGCTTATGTTCTTGCATGCCGTTTATTTTATATGTGCCAAAAATAGTTAATCCCTTTCTATAACTATGCTAATACAAATAAAATAAGTAAACTTTCAGGAATACCATTCAACTATTTAATCTTAATGCCTCATCCAGGTTGTAGAAATAAGTACGTTTTCTTAATGCAGGACCTTATTGATGAGGAGTGGTATGTGACATTACGAATATACTTCTTTGTAACTACTTTTTTTTTTTTGAAGTATTTTTGCTTCTTTATAATTTATGGGTAATAACAACTTTAGAATTTGACCCAGTTCTGTTTTTTTTAAGAAAAAAGTTGCTACAGGCACAGAATATTGTCATGTTTGCCGAATGTTTCAGTAAAATGATAACCCTTTTAAACTGGATTGGAGCCATTTAATCAATCTCCTTGGAGATGGTTAAGATCACCTACTGTTTTGCTTAGGCCAGCTTGTTGGTACTATTCCAATAGCACAAATTTCTCTACATAGAATAATTCTAACATCAGTCTGTCTCTTTTAAGATGGATTTTTCCCCCTCCAAAATATGTGGTCGTTTCTTTCTTTTTGCCTGTGTTGCAGATTATAACAGGCAAAAAGAAAATGTTCCTATGGCATAGGTTGCTCTTAAAGTGAAATAAATGATTAGTGTTTACAGAGTTGTAGATAATTATACCTAGTTTTCACCTTTGTTAATTTAGTTTATCTGTTGTAGATTCAACATTCTTAACTACAGTGCAGTAGCTAAATATGATCACATAGCACCTTTTTGAAAGGACACTTGGGATCTGGAGAAAAATGTTGTGTTTAATTCTAGGTGACAGCTGTAGGTGTGGGGTTTTTTTTCCCAGTTTTCACTTACTGCATTTCTACATAAAACTGACTCTTAAATTTAAGCTACTGGAGTAAAGCCAGTAAATAGCACAGTACAAACTGTGGCTGCTGGAGAGTTTTGATTAAGTTGGATTTTGGTTTGCATGGGGATTTTTTTTTAGTCTTTTTTTGACCATAAAATGCAATAATCATCATCCTGACAATTGACTAACAAAATAATTATTTGCACCGTTCATTGGAAAATAACTGGCTGTTATTTGAGGTTATTATAGTGGCAATAACATTGCTAGCAACTCAAAATTCATCTTTTCCATTACTTGTTAAGAAATGCAAGCAAAAATGATTCTTCTTGTAGATGCTAAGATCTTTATTCTGTAAGTGCTTATTCATGAATAATTCACACATGGATTATTCTGAGGAACTTGTTGACATTACTTGTACATATGAAGTTGCCTTCTTGAAATAGGAATTTGTGCTAGAACCAGATCTGTTGTTGGCTCGTCTTACTGCTCTCTGTGTTGTAGGCAGACCTTGCTAGTGGCCTTAGACTGGCAAGCCAAAAACTTCAGAGTCCTAGAATCTCAGAATGGTTTTTGTTGGAAGAGACCTTTAAAGGTCATCTAGTCCAGCTTCCCTGCTGGGTATGGAAAGGGACATGTTTCTGTAGTTGCTCAAAGCTCTGTCCAGCCTGGCCTTGAACACTTTCAGTGATGGGTCATCCACAACTTGTCTGGGCAATCTGTTCCAGTGTCTCTTGGATGTCACACGATGTGCAGTTTGTCCTTGGTTTCCTGAAAAGGCAGTGTTGTAAGGCTCGTTGCTACAAAAAGATTTTGTCGAAGACCAAATAGAATTAAAAAAAGGTGACTAGCTCCTTGCATGGGCAATGTATGTAGCTGGGGGGTGGTGGTGGAGTTTGAAGCATGACAAAAGCCAAATATTTCCATAGATAAGTCAGCCTAAGGAAGAATTTAGGAAGACTCTTCAGTAATGGATGTACTGCTTTAGAGTTGTCCACTCAAGTATACGTTTTTCTGAAGCACCCAGTACCAGCTGCTGTCACATGGAATATTGGTTTTAACAGCCTACTGGTTTGAACCATAGGCAATTATTATTTATTTATATATTCTGGAAGCACTTCTATTTTAGGCAGCAAGTGGTGGTATTGCTAAGTGGCCTGCAAGAGACTTTCTGAAAAGATAAATCAGTGGGCAGCATGCATAATATATTGTCTAATTTTTGTGAGATCAACATGAATATTTTCAGTTGCTGATGTGAAGTCTTTAAACGATTAATGACAGGTATAAATAATTGAAACTTTTTGTACTGAACAAGTCCATTCTGTTTTGTTTGGAATTAGCCTTAATGGGATCTAGAAAGGGATCCTAACAGTAAATGCTGACAGTCATAGTTGTGTTTAAAGAAGTGATTGATAGACTAGAATTAAAATATAAATGATCAAAATCTGTGTTCATGCTGGTATTTTCTAATAGTGCTCCACCTTTCTGTGTTGAAGAGGAGAGTTCCTCTGTAAGCTGGAGGTCACCAAACTCGTTTGCTGAACGATACCATTATTCTTGCTTGCCCATATACCCTTGGAAGCTCTACATAGAGGGGCAGCGCTGGCAGCCAGCAAATTCGTTACGTGTGAGCCTGGGCCAAATGACACTGCCACGCTAAGAAGAGATGTTCAAGTGTATCAAATGGAAAGACTTAGAAGTTTTTATTAGTGTATGTCTGTTACAGCATAAACTAGAGAAGCAGAAATGCCGTTGAGGTGGGAGGGAGAAAAGGAAGAAAATATAATCCTAATAAATCCCTGCAACTAATCAGTCTGCTTATTTCAGTATGTAAGGTGAGACCTGCAGAACTGGGAGCTAATTCTTGTGGCCAAATGGTGTATTTGCATTAGGTCATCGAGATACTTTATCCTTTTCCTAGTATATTTTACTGTTTGCTAAAACAATACAGTTATTTTATTTCTTTAAATGTATAAATACATGTCATGCATGCAGATATAGTAGTTAGTCTTTCTTACACAATTGCTGCTATTTTTAGATAATGTAAATAAATGATACAGGAAACTTTTCAAATGAATAAATGATTGTATAAAATAATGCAAAATGAATTTAGCACTAGGTCTGGTTTGAAAGTTTTTGTGGGGGCATAGTTTTCTGCCCTGACGTAAATGTTTTAAAAACTCCTTGCCAATGAAAATAAAAGTAGGAGACTTTTCCAAGTAAGTAAGAGCTTTACAAAATAATTTTAGCCATGTTTTTTCTTCTGTAAGTATATATTTATGCTTTATTTTTCACTGTTGAAGTACATCTGTTTGGAAATTCAAAAGTTGTTCTTACTACTTTTTCACTAATGCCATATGGGACTTTGTGATCCATCTCTGACCATTGGTCCTGTGGGCCTTTAGTGGGCCACTTGATTTGGGTATTGTATTCACCTGGAATATTACATTATTCCAAATTTACCTTGTTATGTATGCTTTGGGACTAAGGTGCTGATTTTCATGTGTAAGAGGTGTTTGGGGTTTTTATACTGCTGTTTGCTTTGTAAAAAAAAAAAAAAAAAATCAAAACAAACTCAAACATTTTTGAACATTCTTTTCTGTGACTAGAAATTTTATAGGGTTGGGTTTTTTTTAATCTTTGTTTTCAGTTATTTTGTCATCTGTTTTTGTTGTGTCATGACACATTCTGAAACCCAGAAAGCATGGGTCTTTTGTATTAGTGAAGCTTAGGGAAATGTATTTCTGGGGAAGTACTTGTAAATATTTCGTTTTGTTTTGTTTCCACTTCGGCCTTTGAAACACAAGTGTTGAAGCTCTGACTGGGTATAAATCTTACAAAAAACAAACCAGTGCTTATTCAAACTTCAGCTTTTAAATTAAACTTTTAACATGTATTTCACTCTCAAGAATCATCATGGATTTTCATTTTCAGTGAATACGATCAGACTGTAGGCAATTCTTTTACACATTGTCATTATTTTCCAGAGCATGCAGCAAAATTAAAGCAATATTTTAAACCCTAATTCTGTCAGTTTTACTCGAGGTTAAGTGGCGTTTTATTTGCAGCAGGCTTTGATGCCAGTAAGTATAACCAACAAGATACTACTCGTGAGGAAAAGTGTCATAATGTCTTTGAAGAAGCAAAGATGCATTAAAGCTATATAGTGTATGGGTGTAACATTCATAGAAATTTTAATGATGCATGGTATAAGCAGCTTTTAATGATGAGGCTTAACTACTTAATGGGCTAACATTCAGCCTGAGCTGACAAGTCAGCAGTTTGGATCAGAGTGCTGAATTAGAGCAAACGTTGTGTTTGATTCAGCCATCTAAGTGACCAGTCCTTTTAAGAACAGTTGTTTTTTATAGATATTATGTATTTGTATGACCATGTTGCTATTATGGTAGCTTTGTTCTTTCCTCAGGGAATGTTCTCAATGAGATATGTACATGCTGGAGAGAGCTGCGTATTAAATGAGCTGTGTAACTGCAAGGTGTTGTTGAAGCAACTTGCTCAAATTAATTTTTGTCTTTCACAGTGTTTGTGAGATTTTGTGTAGCATTTTTATGGGCATTATAGAAGATAGTTTTCACCAAAAAAGGCAAACTTCTAATAAGCAAGAAGCGCTCAAAATTTTTATCATGTGGGGAAAACCAGGTAAATCTTAACTTGCTAGATGAATGTGCTTTGTGTACATGTTGTTCAATGACCTGCTTACATTTTTACTGTATTCAGACATTCTACATCTCATTAAGGTGTAAAATTGCTTTGTAAATCCTTCTACACCGTAGTAATATGTGTTTGTGTGGGACACAATGTTAACAAAGGATTTACATGGACTACAGTGAATTGATATCTAATTGATGATATCCTGTGAATTAACATTACTCAGAATTAGTTGCTAAACTTCATTCACATTGCATATACTATTTCATTTTAAATGAGTCGTTTTTACTTTTTGTTATGAGATGATAAAATGTAAAAAGGCAAATCTATTTATTATAGGAATGCTAGGGTAATGAGTTCCGTCTTTAGTAGAATTATTTCCAAACAGGAATGTTATCCAGATTGTTAAATATTAAACAGTGAACATGTAGATCATGTTTTGCAGTAACTGCAGTATCATGTTTAAGTAGATGCATTTTGGGTGACTTAAAGATTCTGGAATAGCAACAAAAATTTTAAAAGCCATCTGTTACCCTCGGCAGATTATTTTTCCCTGAATTTCAACCAGAACAAGTACATTAGAATATAATCATTGTGAAATAATAGTATTGCAGATACTGAACACTTTGATTAACATTTGTAGAAGCATAATGTCACGATTGATTTGGTAAAAAAGTAAATACCATTAAATGACTGCTGAAGAGCATACCGAATTTAATTAAAAGTTCATTGATAAAGCTAGGCTGAGTTAGCTTCATTGGAAATTTGTTGTCCAAACCTTGGCTGGGTTTACTCTGATTTTATTTAGGCAGCAGATGAGTTTGTTTGGTACAGCCTTCTTTCTAATTAATAGGAGTGGAAGTATTTAATATATTTTCAACCATTTGAGATTCTTCTCTAAGTCATTTGAAAATTTTAAATGAAGTAATAACATATATTCATTTTGCTTTTTAATTAGTTGCTTGAATATCATGAAACATTTCCATATGCTGACAGGAAGAATTTTTTCTTAACTAAACGAATTCAAAACTTGGGTTTCTGGGTTTGCATGGGCTGTATGCGTATGAGATAAACAGAAGATTATTTACAATGTCGTGTAGTTAATGAAAGTATTATTGACGTTGGCAGTCTGCATGCAGAATTTTATTCATTTCAGTTCAGAGATGGCTAAGAGAGGAGAGACTGAAAAATTGATATAATGAGTATAATATGCTTTATCTATCTCATTTTGTGAGGACAGTGTGAACCTCAGGGTTTTCTGTACCTCTTATCAGAGGTGGCTGGTACAGAAGCTTCTTGTGTGTTGAGTGGTATTTAAAAGAATTAAAGGTGTGGGGGTAATTCAACGGGAGAGATGTTCATATTAGGAGCCCACTGTGGATGGTTTGCAGGTCATGGCCATTGTTTGTTTGGCTTATCATGCAGCTGTTCAGGCCGGCAGTAGGGGAGGTTGTTCAAGCCTGACATGTAAACTGAAAATGTATTATTGGTTAGTGGTTTTTGTTGTGGGGGTTTTTTTTTGATTAGGCAAAGAGAACAGACCAACCTATAACACCTTTTTTTCGTTTGTTTTGTTTTGTTATAAACTCTGCACGTCAAATACTGACTGATTTAACTAAGTCCTGTTTGCATATTCTGACCTCAAAAGGAAAATAATTTTTTTTGCAGAGAAGGGGAATACACTACCTGAGCAGAGTGTTTCTCCAGCTGGTATTCAATATAGGATCCCTTCTCTTTGAATATGTCCCTGAATTTAGTAGTACAGAAGTAACAAGGCTAGTAATTTGGTCTCATATATAACCAAATTGTTTAGGCTGTAAATAGAATTGGTCCTTTCTGTTTATCTTAAATTATAGGATTATTTTAAAGCTGTTACTCTGATCACAGAGCCAGTCATGCCAAAGTGCTAGTGTTGTACTTCTGTAGTTTCGGAAGGTGAACTGTGCCATCTAACAAAGATAACAAGAATTTTGAATGCTAAAAGAGCACAGAAAACCCCCTTCTAGGCCAGAAAGCTTTTTGCATTCTTACATGTGGAAAAACAGAATTAAAGATTTTTACTTGTCATTGACATGTCATCTTGAAGATAAGAACTCAGACTTGCATTGCAGCAGTTTTATTTGAAGTTGGATAGTAAGAAGAATGTCTAATAGGATAACAACATACGACATCAGATTGCCTCAGAGGGTTGCTAAAGTTTTTGTAGTTATTGTGACTGTTGAAGACCTGGCTAGATAAACATGTCAGGAATAGTTTTTGTGGAGTTGATCCCACTAGGAGCAGCGGATTGTTGTAGGTGACCTCCTCCTGGAAGTCTTTCTGATGGCCCTAATTCCTGTGGCTTTTTAAGCTACTGCTGATAGCTGATGTTTGTGATCATAGAAGATGTTGAGAGTCTTACAAACTCAAGCTCTCAAAAATAGTGACATTTCTAATTTATTAGGAGCGTCAATATTTTGGAGGAGGTAGACCTTGGGTAACCTTGACAATTTTCACAATTAGCAGTCAACTATTATTCCCAAACATGAGTCTGCCTCAGAAAAATTTCATTGAAGATTTGATCAATAAAACTTAACCATGTTTTCTTTCCTGAAAGTTTAAAGTATCCCTGCCATCTTATTTTAACACGTCAAATAGTTTCAATGTGCTTTTTACTTACAAAACAGTTTATAGTGAGAAGACACTTAAAAACCTTTTTTTAGCCAACTTTCAAATTTTTAGTGTAGAGTTAAGAATGAAACTACTTCTCTCCACAGAGTTTAAATGTTTGCATCATCTAACCCCCTTTTCTCATTAGCTCAACTGGAAAGACTGAAGTGTAGCTCAAGTGTGTATGTTCAGTTATACAGCAAGTCTGCAATTTGTGCGTAGTTTAAGGAGAACAAAGGAAAAAAAAAATGAGTGAAGCTGATGAGCCGGGGCAGCGCTGCTGGTTTAAAGTAACATCTTGTTACCTTAGTAACCAGTTGTCTGTACTAATACACCTCCTTGATGAGTGTGTAATAGCTAAGTAATATGTGTAGCCTGGAAAGAGCTTTGAAATACTTGGAAAAAACAGTTGTGGCTGGACAAGTTTTAGATGATCCTTTTTTGTCCATCTAACCAATCCAGTTTCAGGTCTATTCTGTTTTCTTTCACAAAAAAAAGAAAAGCGGAGGGGGGTGCATATTTAATCCAAATAGTTTCCATGTTGCATGAATCACTGTTAATGTCAAGACAGCATACCACACCTTTGTGTGTCATGTCTGATCCCAGACTGAGTGCTGACACCAAGGGCTGCATATTCAGGGTTTCAGCATAATTCTTTGAAATCATCTCTATGACGGTATAATGAAAATTTACCACCAAGAAACAGTCTGTTCTCCTACTCTTTGCTATGATGATTAATGAGAATGAAAAGAAGTAAAAATAAAACTTATTTCAGGAGAGTGGACAACTGGAATTTTGAAAGACTATTTTAAGTTAATTTTTGTAACTGCTTAGTTTTGAAGAGGATTTCCTCATGTGGTCTGGTAAAGAATATGGGAATTTTATGTGGTTTTTTTAGTTTAGATCTTTTTTTACCTCTTTAAAAAAAAACTTACTGGCCTTAATTTGGTGCATGAGAACTTGTCAGATGGGATTCTAGCAATTTACCAGCAAAATTTGGTTTAGTTCTCTCTGTGACTAACTCTCAATAATCAAAAAGCTTGTATTAGGTTTCTGTGCCTCATGTTTTGATCAGCAGCCAGTAAGTACCAGGTGTAGACTATATATTAAACATAGATGTTAGCAATATTTCATAAACAAAACTGGAAATTGAATTGCTGTCATAAAATACTGGTGAGCTTTATGAAGAATGGAAAATTCTGTGCAGTGTTTGTTTGCAAACAACTTGTAGAATTTGAAAAGACTTCTGCATTGAGATGCTGACTTGAGAGGTATCGTAATACTTAGAGTTTTTTGTTAATTGGAATTAGTATTTTTACATATCTGTTTAGATTGGATTTAGTACACATATACCAAAACCAAGGATAGCCCAGAATATTTTGGTTTACATGTAAATTTTAATTCCTTTTCTTATATGTTGCATAACTCAGAAATAAAAGGGAACTTTACAAAACTTGAAAGCAAAATCTGAATTCCTATAAGAATATGCTCATTATTCTCATTTACTTGTGTTTTAGTAATGTGTGAATTGTATTCATTAAAGTGGTCTAAATGTTATTCTTTTACATGAGATCTCTGACAATAGATACCTTATAGCCCACATTTACCTTTGTTTCTTGGGAGTTGTAGCATTGCTGTGCACTAGTAATTTTATTTTTGGTGAGAAGGGTGAGGCTTTTTGTAGACATATGTGCAGCATAAAGCTGTAAACTAACTACTTAGAGACTTGATTTTTTTTCATTCTTTATTGTTATTTGTGTCTGGATAAAAGTGTGCCTCGTGGAGAGTACCAGTACCTAAAAAGGTAAAAAGCGCTATGCAAAATCACCCAAGACTAGGGGGGGAACGACAATACATGACAAACCCACAAAATTAGTTAGGCAAGTTTTTATACCTATTTTATAATATTACAGAGTAGCAACTTAAAAGTAAAGCTATGCTAACCCACTGTATAAAGCTACAGCTATTGACAAACTCTATAGAAGAGAGATTAATCTCATACTTGCTAAAGTCAGTGGCAAAGCTCCTACTGATGGCAATGTTAAGTTCAGTTGCTCAGTTTAAGGAAACCATTTTCATTTGTGTGCCTAAATGTGAACCTGCATTTAGGTTTATGGTTAAAAATTTGTTTGGACCATTTCTGTCAGTATTGCCTAGTTCCTAGGAAACAAATACTTGCAGAATTAAGGCTTACTTAGCATCTACTTAAAGATCTTGGTATTGCTTATATTTATGTTTGTATTGAGAGTGGGAGTTTTACAGATACAAGAATACTAGTAAGAAAAATTAGTTTCTCAACCTAAAAAAGACATACCAGGACAAAATTGCTTTGTAGGAAAGCTCTAAAGGTACAGCAGCATATCGAAAAGCTGCTTGATGCTCAGCTGAAAGCCCTGACTGCATTTCCCTCACAATTTTCAGTGTGCCATAGTGAGAACTAAAACAAGTTAGCTTAAACCATTTTGAAGAATTTAGCTTGTTTTACTTTGCATTGCAGCAGAGTAGGGTCATTAGGTCTTCAGCTGAGGAGCAGGATCTCTGCAAACTGTGCAGCCTTGACTGCGTGACGCTGTACGAGCACGCTGTAGTGCTTGTAGATGTGAGTTAAGTGGAACTTGCTGAAAACATGCTTGAATTTTTTTTCCTCATGGTGTCACTACAGCCCAATATATTTGGTTATTTTTTTCATATATGAATATTCTTCTTTGAAGGAAGAATGGAGGAAAAAATGTTCTTTGGAGATACTTACTGACCAAACTCCCCCATCACCCCCAGAAGCTCTTTTAGTAAAAATGAGCCTACTAAAATGACTATCTCTTCTGTTTTGTTATGTCCTCTTTGAAGATTGTGCTTTTTGACATAGGGAATTCCTGTAAGAAGTATGTGAATGGAAGAGGAAGCTTTCTTACTGGGAGCTCCTTGGGCATTGGTCCCACTGGAACCTGGAGGAGGTGCTTACACTTTTTTGAAAGTAGTTCTTCATGTGCTTCTAGTACAAATGGGTTTGTTTTTTTGGTGCAGTGTCAGTTAGATCATCGCTTTCATAGAATGGTCATTTATTTTCTTTTGTTGAAGTTAATTGATACTTGAAGATTGCCATTAATTATAGTTGCATGTTCTAAATGCCATCCACACACAAGAAGAACATGTACTCTAGAGGGATGGATAATTATCTCAAGACGATGATCATCTCAACTCAACAGGAGTTGGTGGGACTTGTTAAAAGGGCTTTAAACTAGGCTCGAAGGGGGAAGGGCATAAAACCAGGCTCACTAGAGGATAAACCAATATAAGTAAGCCTATATTCAGACAGATTCCATTAAAGTAATGAAGACATTAAATTAAAAAATGAAACTGATGCATGTCCTTTTGGGATTTTGTCTGTGGCTAATGATTCAGCGAGGTGTGAGCACCTATGTGCAGCCCACCTTCAGTGCTACATCAGTGAAACAGAGGAGGAATTGATGGGAGTGTGCTGATCGTAGCTCGGTGCGTACGTGCTTGGCTGTTTCATTTGCTGTCTCTTCAGCTGGTTAACTTCCTTGTCATGGGCTTCAGAGGGACCTGGTTTATGGTGTTTGCCTTTCCCTACATCAGGTTCTTTGAAAACTGCTAGCATCCTTCGAATGATCCTGTAGCAGAGAGCCTTTTGAAGGAATGATGTTATTGCCAAATAGTGCGGTTTTCACTCACACTCAGTGGTTAACAGGATTCAACTCCCTAGTTGCACAGTGCCCTTTTATTTTAAAAAAAAGACTGCCACTGCCTCCCCCCCCCCAAAAAAAAAACCCAACAACCCTAAAAACAAAATAAATGAACAAAACCAAAAGAGAACAAAGAACACCAACAAAACCATAAGCCCTACAGTTTTTTCAGAGTAAAGGATATTTGCAGAGAAAGAGAGATGGAAAAGAGCTGATGCCTCTGAGGAGGATTTCTAAAGGATTTGTGGGAAGGAGTAGTAGGTGGAGAGAGGTCAAACTCTGTGTTACTTAAGCATCCCTATGGCCTGTGAAACTCTAGAGCCGTGTTTTCTCCTCTCTGCTGGCTGATGGCTCTATGGCAACAGCCCACTGATCATCTCAGAGGTGGGCTAATTCAAAACTACAGGGGACAGCATCTGCATTGGAAACAGTGGTTAAGTTTGAAGCTACCTAACCTGTTTTTCATGTTTTAAAGAGCTGTTGCTACAGCAACAGCAGCTCGCCAAGGACCAAGTGCTGCTAAGTTTCAGAGGTTCAGCAGTCATATGTGTGTGGAGGGGCTATATCACTTCCAACACCAAGCTGTGTTCCTTTTTTTATAGATACGTATGATACCCTAGAATTAACACAGATACTTTAGAAAACACATTACCTAAATCCTAACGGAGCAGTTTACTAGCCTAGATTAATTTAAATTCAGTTCTTCCTTTGTTCATCTTATTGCAGTTTCCCAAAATAGAGCACCTCCAAAGAACAAGAGTTTCTATATCCTGTGGTCCTCAAATTGTGCTGTCACAGAACACCATGATAATTTTGTTCCGCAATTCCATATCCCATGTTATGGAAGTCAGCAAACATAAGCTGTTTCACCGTGGGTTAGGGAGAAATTAATTCCAGAGCTGAGATGCCTTCACTGAAAAATAGCCTGACAGTTTTAATCAGTGCATTACTATCTGAAATGCCTCTGCTGCTGGCAGTTGCCATTACAACATATGGGAGAGAGAGGATTTTGCAGATGGCCAATTCAAGAAACTATTTTACAGCTTTAAATTGAAAATCAGTGCAGTGAACTCCACCTTGCACCTTGAGTATACTGTGCTTATTGTGAAAACTGTCACTTATGAAGCGGACAGCAGTACAATATGCTGACAGAAATGTTTGGTTAGTAAAGGTGTAATCCAATTTTCAGTTTAGTGTAATTTTTTTATTACAGAGTGAGAAGAGTGGCTGTAATGTGATCTTTGTATGAAAGGAAAGTACATTCTTGCTAAGGACAAATTTCAAGAGAAGTCCTTGTCATAACTGCACCTCAAATTGACATGAGTAGTTGGAAGCCCAGCAAAGCACTTGGTTATAGTAATACTGGAGCCTCTGCCTTACTGAGTGGGAGCTGTGAGAAGAACAAACACTCAAGCTAGCTGGTTTTGTTTTTTCTTTATCTTCTTTTCTGGTTTTCCAAATCTATTAGCTTTATTTTGGGCTTGGTCATGTTAAGCCATGGATTGACAGCCATCCTCCATCTCTCACAAGCAGATTGTAAGACCGAATATGGAGGAGAATGTTCATCTATGATGTTTAGTTTCTTGGTTATCCGGGAAAAAGTGATATGATAACTGGGAAGGTTTCTCAACTAATTTCATTAAATGCAGGAAAGTGTCAAAAACCTGTGTCCAGGTGCTGAAATCAAATGCTCATAAGTTAGGGAGTAATGTATTTATTGACCCGTTATGAGCCCATTCTTTAACTGAGTTTTAACCCGTACTCATATAAAGAATGTGTTACAATATTTAATGAAAATAATGAAACAAAATAAAGGTTGTTTAAGGAGTTGTAAGATGCCTCTAATGTCTTTCAAGTGTTTGACTTAACATTCTTTCAAAGAGTTTTGTACGTATAATCAAAGTGTAATTTCATATCAATTTAAAAAGGAAAAGGAGGATGAAAAGCTGCACTTACTCCATACAAGAACAGCAGCCCTCCACTACACTACACTACAGAGGTTTGAACACTGAACTGTTAACCACTGGTACCCAGATCAGTGTCTTCAATTGTTAGAATAAGTATGCTGACTGGTAGAGAGAGGAGATCAAAAGGAGGAATTAGACTTCTGGGAGCTAGGATGGAAGGAACAGGGAAGGGAAGGAAACAACACAGGGAAGCAGCTGAAAGAGCAACTCGTATCCTGAGCTGCATAAAAAGGAGCATGGTCAGCAGGTTGAGGGAACTGATTCTTCCCCTCTACTCTGCACTTGTGAGACCCCTATGTGGAGTACAACATCCAGCTCTGGAGTTCTCAGCACAGGAAAGACATGGACCTGTTGGAGCAGGTCCAGAGGAGGCCACAGAAGTGATCAAAGTGGTGGAACACCTCTCCTGTGAGGACAAGCTGAGAGTTGAGGTGGTTCAGCCTGGAGAAGATAAGGCTCTGAGGAGACCTTACTGTGGCCTTTCTATATATATAGAGGGCTTCTAAGAAAGATGGAGAGATTGTTTTGTTTTGGTTTTTTAACCAGGGCCTGTAGTGATGGGACAAGGGGAAATGATTTTAAACTGAAAGAGGGTAGATTTAGACTGGACATAGAGAAGAAAGTGAGACACTGGGACAGGTTGTGCAGACAAGTTGTGGATGCCTTGTCATTGGATGTTCAAGGTCAGGTTAGACAGGGATTTGAGCAACCTGATCTAGTTAAAGATGTCCTTGCCCATGGCAAGGGAATTGGACATGAGATGGTCTTTAAAGGTCCCTTCTGACTCAAACCATTCTATGATTCTGTGAAAACAATGAGGAGGAAGGAGTGGCAGGAAGGAACTGCTATGCACTGACCATAACTGCTCACCCTCTATCCCTCTGTGTTGCTTGGGTGGTGGTGGGTGATGGGTAGAAGAGTCTGTAATGAAGGAGTGAAGTTGCACCTGGGAAAGAGAGGAGGCAAGGTGTTGCTTTAATGTGTTACTTTTTTGTTTCTCACTACCCAAATCTATTTTTATTGGCTATAAATTAAATTTTTCCCTTGTTATCTTTTGCCCATGACAGTAAGCAAGTGTTTATCTTGAGACACGAGCTTTTTCATCCTATTTTCTCCCTTTCTTGCTAAAGGAGGGGAAGTAAGTGAACAGCTGGGTGGACATTTGGCTTTTAGCCAAGGTTAACCCACCACTCCTAGTAAGAGTCATTTCAGCAGTCTTCTATAGCTAGGAGTTGATCTCCATGTTTGATGTAAGGATAAGTTTTCTTGGTCTATATCTTTTCCTACTACAACACTTCTGTCGTTCAGCCATAGCTCAGTAACAAAGAAGCACCGTTGCAGATGCTGTCTTTTATTGGAAAGAGTGCCGGGTCTGGTTCCCCCTCGGTGATCTAAAGCACAAATACCATCTGTCCTACAGTTAAGATCACTTCATTGCATTTCTGCATAACTGCTTATGCTTGCCAGAGACAGAATCAGTCTAGCTGCTTTCTCATTTCTTTTTACAGAACTGTCCTCAAATTGCCCCATATCACATGTACAGAAGTACTGCTTCCAAATTCCTACTCATTAAAGTCGGCAGCATTCTCTGAGGCTTCTCAGAAGAAGGCCTTGTCTGCAGTACAGAGAAGTTCAGGGTGGCCTGAACGCATTTCTTGGCTTTTTCCTGGAGTGATTAGCTGTCCTCAGAATTGTGATCGAGTCAGAGCTGGCTTGGAGCCTTCCTGGTATTTTGCAACAGCTAGATGACTGGCAAGTAGGTATACTAGTGAATGTTTAAGTCCTCCAGCTGGTGAAGTTCATCAGGCAGGCATGTGCTTTGTTCAGATACACCCCAAAAGGCAGTTGCCATTGAAAAAAAATTGATCCCACCTGGCCCATCCCACATAGTGCTCCACCATGGCGATAAGAGTATTAGGATCTAAGCCTCTGTATGTTAAGAACACCAAGAACGTACCAGGATGATAATTAGTGTGAACAAACAAGGAGGCATGAGATTTTGATGCTCTGCAGAAAAGATGATATGTGGAATTGATATATCTAGTATCAGACTCATATTGGCTATCTATTTCTTGAGATCCCTGATGATGGAGACTGGAGAACTGTGAGTGAACAGGCTTCAGGAAGATACACAAGCCAGTTTTCTGGGACCTGAGATGCTTCAGTGGGCCTGTTTTTCTTGATAATGAAGAGGAAATATTTGTCATTAAGTGAATAAATGTTTTTAGTCTTGGTCTGGGTTATTCACAGGGTCCCATTTGAATACCTCTTTTTTATAACCACTAGTAACACTCGTTTTACTTGCCTTTTTCTTGCAACTTATCTTTACTATGATCTAAGATCCTCCAGTTGTTCTTTAGGCACTCTTTAGGAGTGCATCTCTCTCCTGGACATGTTTTCATGACATTCTTCAGTGAAATTTCCTAATAACTTCATAGGGCTTTAGGTTTTTTGAACCAGTGTTTTTTTGAGACTTTAATGTTGTCTTTACATCCCCTTGTGGATCATCTCTATGGGCTTATGGCTACATGTTCACTAATTCATTTTTCTAATTCTTTTAGTGAAAATAGTCTTTTCTAGTGATTACCACCTACTCAGGAAAACATATTGATTCATACAGGCTTTTTTTTTTGGAAAGAACTCTGTAAGGTTGCACTTTGTGTGGTTCCTGCAGAGTTTGATTCAAGACAGGAAACCAATTTGCCTGTGTTCTTACCAAAGTCACACACATCCAGGACTGAGATATCAGATTTCTTAATTTTTATATATTTTTTTTTTTAATTTAAATGAGAAGGTTTAGGAAGATTCTTCAGCTTTTCAAATGAATGGCAAAAATGTACCTGTATATGTAATGACTTCCATGCAAGGAAGAAGTGCAGTGAGAGTAGCATGCTGGGTCAGGATCTACTGCAAGACAGCTAGGAGTGTGATTCACATACATTCACATGAGCACAAGTGTGCTTTGAGGGCTGAGAAATGTGTCCATCCCTGAGACTTGCAAATTTGTTCTGATAAATTCCACACGTACTTTTTTTAAGCATGATGCCATCACAAAGGGCTTTTGGGTATGATGCAGCTCTTGAGAGTGGTTCTTGAGTCATTACTTTCCTCAAGGCTTTGTTTCTTCATCAGTCAATATGCAGGTTCAGCTTGTAAGGGAACTTCTTCAAGAAGTTAATGTATATATTCCTATCCTTACCTGAAGTCCTATTAAAAGTTACTTGGGATTCTGGATGTGAGGAACCAAAGGTGCACATTTACCAGTTGGTATCTTACATATGCAACCTTCACAGCACGGCCTTGAGTGTATCTGCTGGTGAATACTGCAAAGGGAAAAAAAAAAAAAAAGTCTTTCTAGTATTGTGCATAGAACAACACATTTCAAAAATGTTCTAGTTACTGCTCAACAACTTATTCTAGGTGATGATGTATATTCTTATTTATAAAAAAGAAAAAAAGCCCTTCAGGAATTAAAGTATTTCAGGGAGCATACTTCAACATCCACAAATTTAATAAACAGAATTAAGGGAGAGCAAAACATAAGTTTAGAACAAACTTCTACTTGAATAATCCTACATCTAAATGTGTGATTCTTTACATAATAACCACTAAGTTTTGGGGTTGTTAATTTCACATACTATTGCAAGAAAATGGAAATAATGAAACCACCACAAGGCTGCAAGTCTTCTGGTAATGTTGGAAACTGTAATGCTTGTTCTCTTTCACTGCCAGGTTTATGGTTTTGATTTCCTATCTGGGCATTTAGAAGAGCTGGAATTTTTTTTTTCAGTAGTAAGGCATTCTGGGACAAAGATGAAGGGAAAAACTTCAGCAGCAATCAAAATTAGAGGAAAGCTTGGACTGAGGTTCTTCTCCATGGCCATACAATTTAATTGTAACCATGTTAGAGAAGCAGAGTTGTGGAGATAAATAGTTGGTGTAATATATTGAGTTATAATTTTATATGCTAATATGACTATAGAAGACATTAACATTCTCTTATTTCAGCAGTTACAGGTATTTCAGTTAAAACTGAAGTTCTTTGGATATCCATAGAGTATGAGGAAAAAAAAGAATAGAAAGAAAATGGCTCTTGAAATTGGGTAGAACAAGATTTTTGAGCTGCTGCTTTCTGTTGTAATAGGTTGAAGTCCCAGTCGTCTGGTAACTACACAAGTAAAAAACGGCATCAAAAACTCATTTACACTTTCCTGTGTTAGAATAATGAAAGCACATGTAACCCTTGTTTTAAATGCCTTTTCTTCTTTCTTAATTGCTTCCCCTTGCTTGTATACAAACACATTCACCTTATTCTGTCCCTTCCTTCCACCTTTCCCTTTACTCTAAATGTTGATCACAACACTGTGTGATGGCAGTTAATGACTGAATGGCTAGATCAAATAATTTGTATTAAATTAATCTTAGACGTGACATATCACAAGTTGCACAGGAAGCACTCTTTATGTCAGCTATACATGGGCAACTGATTCTACGTCAGCTGTGATTTATCACCTTTTCTGGTATGAACTTTGAAGATGTGTAAACTTAATTCTGATTTAGTTAGATTTGCTAGCCAGTAATTTGTACTTATCAACTACTTAAGCTTTCTTATCACTGTAAGTTATCTGGCTGTCTCTACCTTTGCCCTTCTGAGATTTCATACTGACTCTCGCTGACCCTTTCATCCCTCTTCTTTGCAAATATCAGGTTTCTGCCTGTAATTCACAACGGCATTAACTTGGCTTACCTGTGTTAAGTCATAGTTTACAACTTCTGTTCATAATACCACTTCTTTAGTCAGGGTTCTACCTTCAATTATGTGAAAAAATTGTCAGGGTCTCACTCGCATCTGCTACTAAATGGTGGGTAGACAAGGTTACCAGTTGTGTACCTCCAATTTGAGAAAAATTTGCTTCTGCTATTAATTTGTGGGCAGGCAGAATTTCTCCAGGCATGTTGTACAAGGTAGTTCTTGTCCGAACTACTATTAATTGGAAAAATGAGAGATTAAAAGTACTTCCTAAATGATCTTTTCTGTATCCCTACTAAAGTAGATGTGCTACTGAATTCTTTTTCCAGACTAGCTTAACACTTTAATCTGACTTGAAGGTACTTCCGTCACTTTCCTTGGGGGCTAGTGTCACAGTTTTATAGATCTGACAGACAAACAGTAATTTTTTATCTTCAGTTTAAAATTTTATGATGTTATGCTTAGTTACAGCTCTTTGAACAATCTTCAACAACTCTTACTCCTCCAAGGAGGAATAACTTACTCAAGTTATATAGGTTATTAAATCTTCCCTCACGTGTCTATCTTAGGGAGAATATTGCACAAAGGAAGCTACATATTTGTGAGTGTATAAATACCCACCTCAAATTATTATAAAGTTTTGGAGTTCATTTCTACTTTGAAGGTCCCTGGAGCATAACCACGTTGTCAGTAGCTGCCAAGAATATGATCGTTTCCCCCATGTGTTGATTCTGTATTTGCATTATGAGCATCCACAGGTGTGAATAGCTGGTTCTCCACAAATAGGACATCTGTCATCAGGCCACTAATTTTAAGTTGTGACAAGTCATCCTTGGTTCTGGAACCACAGCACTGAAACAAAAATACAGTAACTGCCTTGTAATCCCTTGACAACAGCCAGGGAGGTCAGTTGGTCCATATGCCATCTTCCCTGAGGAGTGACTTTATCTCCCTACACATTGAATGAACTCTAGACAGACTCAGAGAAAAGGTTTTTGAGCTCAGAGTCTTCCCTTTTGGGCGTGAAGATGAAACACTGTCAAGTTAAAAAACCCCTCTTTTGTTTCATGTGTGAACTGTTTTAAGATACCATGTAAATAAATGATTGGCTTCACAGAAGGAAGAGGCTCGCCACTGGCAGACAGCAAGGAATTTATCCTCAAGGATGCTGCCAGGGTTATTAAAATAGTTGTGTAGTGTTGAAAACGTAGATGGAGCCGCTATGTTCAGTCTCAGTATTTCATTCATGTGATCCAGCGGTTTGTAGGAATGCTTTTTTTAGAGTGAATTATTTTCTCCTTGGACTATATTGTGATGTCTTATGGTATTAAAAGCTTGAAGGAAAAAGATAACTTGTACTATACATATATTAAGATAGGTTAATTAAGTTTATTACTAGAAATATGAATGCCAATTTAAGGAAACAGTCTTTGAAACATTTAGGATTGTCTCTTGATTCCAAAATAAAAGGGAAAAAAGAAAAAGGAAGATTGTGTACTGATTTTTAGGATTGTGTTCTTATTTTTACCATAGATTTGCCTTCTTGCAATATTTTTGACAAGTTTATTGAGCTGTAATTCTAGCTATAAAAATGATTAACGATGTGCTTTGAACAGTTCAGAGACTAAATAATGTCAGTTTATTTAGATCAGATTTAACTGAACAAAAAGATTATCTTGATTTGCCTGCGTTTTGCTTGTGAGATGGCAATTTATTTGTTTTTTCCTATTTAGGGAAATACTCTTTAGGAAAAACTGTTACTGTTTTTGATTTGCTGATAAACTACATTTTCGCTCTGTGCCCATTCATGTCTGAGTTCATGAGAACTCAGCTATATTAGAGCATTTTTCCCTGCATCATCTCAAGGCTTTTTCTCCAGATGACCTTTTTAGCTGCTGGTGCTGACTTTTCCTCCATGCTCATGTAACACACTTATTTTGCTCCAGGTTATATTTATGTCACTAGCATTGTTTGACAGACAGGATTATTTCCATTTCCAGCTAGCATAACCATGCCAGATCTGAAGGGAATGTAGCACTGTCTGAACCTCTGACAAATTATTTTCATGGTATATTAGCGGGTGCCATATTTGTGTGTTTGGCATAGCCTATGTTGTAAAAACAGGATTTTCTGGTAGAGCTAAAGAAATGTAATTTCACTGGTAGAGATCTTTTGGTTGAGAGACGACAGTGGGAAGGATTCATGTCTGAGTATTTATTCAAAGACTTTCTTAATTGTAGCCTTATAATGGAAAAAATTAATAAATGCTGTTACCATCAGGAGAATGGTGGCAGAGAAACAAAGTGAGTGATTCCACAATGAGTTCATAGCAGAGCTGGAATAAGATGCAGAAGTCCTGCCATCAGGTCTCATGTGAAGCATAAATTCAGCTCACTCCCATATATTTCATCTTCACTTTCAAATGATCTACTATTTTGTGACAAGCTTTTCTCATGTAGATAGTGTCCCCTTCTGGGCAGTTTAGAACGTGCCAGGCAGTGGAGTCTTGGTGTGGGTGCTATTGCAGTTCAGTTAAATAAGTGATGTATATCATTATTTAATCAACATCTGTTACATATGTGGTTTGTGTTGTAAAATCTTTTCTTACTATTTCATTTCTTTTAATATATTTATTGAATTACACCTGTTGGATATTAAAAGTTTAGGATTATTTTCTCCTTTAGACAATCACTGTCATCCTTATTTTGCCAGCCAAGTAAATTAAATGCTGCATGTTTGTCAGCATTAATGATAATCCTGAATATATTTGCTTATCGATATATTATACTGTCATATGAATTTGTGTAATCTAGTGATGGGTGAAGAATTTTTTTTCTCAACAAGCATCTATCCATTCATACCTACTATATATGCAAAACACTCTAACTTCCTTGTCATCTATGTTCAAAACGTTGGCTGTCAGCAGTGATAGTTAAGTAATCCGTTCTCATGCTGAAACATCATCAAAATTTCTAATAGCCAGTTTTTCTACCCCTCCTGTTGGAATGTTTTGTTTCAGAAGTATGCAGTGGTCAGCAATACAGAACATAGACAAATATTCTGAGACTACATCTTTGAAAGCCAGCTCTTTATGAATTAGCCGGTAGTTTGGTAGGTCTTGGCTGGGTGTGCTCAAATTTTAATTCCTGTCTTTTCTTAATACTGTTATTGACATTGTTTACCTCAAATTTACCCTTCTGGCATGTTGAGGTGGGAAGCTCTAGGGCTGCAATGATAACCAAAGTCACAAGTACAAGGGAATGACTACAGATCTTTTGAGGAGAATGTACTTAAATTATTCCTGTGCTAAAACAATTTTGCAGTGTCAAAAAAATACATTATGTAAAATGATGGGTGATCTGGTTATATTACAGAAATTTTAGGCTTTATTGCATCTTGTGTAGATTTTACATTCTGTTGACTTAAAATTCCAGATGCTTTATTAAATATGCTGTGCCTAATTTCTTAGCATTACTTGATTGCAAATAGGAGTAAAAAACCTTTACCAAATATGTAGAGACCATTCGTTAATATACTGAAGCATTCTTGTAAAAACAATCTGTCGCTGAAACTCTTCGACTGAAGAAGGAATTCAAGCACATACTCAATTTCAAGCGAGTAACCACATTCCAGCAGTAGGATAACTAATATATTTAAGTTTCTTGTGTCAAAGCCCTTTGTTGCCTCTCTTGCAGCATGTTGTCATTGCTATAGCTTCATGTTCACTTTATTCATAGTTGTGATACTTAAAGATCACTGGTTTCAGAAAAGAGTTGTTTCAGCTTTGACAGGCTGCTGCTTGTCAAATCTAGATTGAGTATAGTCTAACACATTAAAAATACCAGTGGTGTGAACTTGGTGTTTACCTGTAGAGCTGTTTATAGCACTATTGAAATCTAAGAGGGATTTGCATTAATAACGAGGAAAGCCGTAAGAGTGTGTACAGATGTTTCCTAATGCAGTAAGCCTGTTGCTCTAAAGGCGTATGATCACATTTGGAAAATTGCTATTGCATGTCTTGGCAGTTCATTAAAAACTGAAAACTTAAAGTTAACTGGTATTTTGATAGACTAAGTTCAAGGTCACCTTTTGTTTAAATGATGTTTTGTTTTTGATAATTAGACCATGCCAGGTGTATTAAGTATGTAATTAAAAACACAAGGTTTGGCTAATTCAGAGTAAATGAGAATGAAATACAAGGTCATTATTCGTCTCTAGTGAGACTCCAGATGAACAGCGCACATGGAACTATTTATAAAACATTTTGCATGGTCAAAAATTGCTTTAGGTTGCTGTCTATGGGTTTTAAATTAAACTACTCACAGATTTTTACAAAAGTACCTGTAGCGTAGAAATATGTTCCCATGCCTAGTGTTGAATTTGAATGGAAATAAAATATATATGCCATACAATTTTATGGCATAGATTTTTTAAAAGAAAAAATAAAAGGAAGAAAGAAAAAAAGGTAGTAAGAGAGGCTATGAGACACTCTGCAAAATGTTATAAGGGTGAACTTCCACTGATCACAGTGGTCACAGTACTGAGCAACTGATTCAAAGCATCAGAAATAGTACCTGAAAGGGAACGGGCTGCTTTTGTACCAGTAGGTTGAATTTCTTGCTTTGCGAATACTCTGTGCAGTACAGTGATGGCAAATTTCCACCCCTGTACTACACAATAATCCAGCCTTAATGGAGGTGGAATTCATCGATCGGTGATGATATTCATTGCTTCTGCACCTCTGACCTGCATAAACTTCTGAGGGCCCTGCGGTTCCCACAGTGTGGGGCTGGAGTGGGGTGTAACCTATGGATCTGACCAGTCCAGGGCAGAGCCTGTGGAAGTTGGTTTAACAAGGGAGACTTGTGTGGTCGTCCAACTCCCAAGGTTAGCATCCTTTTTTTCGTACCATATGTATTTTGAGAAAAGTTAAGTCGAAGCCAAATAAAGTTTGCTGCTTTGATTTCATAGATGCAAGTGAAATCGTTTAGATTTGTCTTCAGAAATTAAAGGAGTCCAAAGCTACAGGTGTACATAAAGTTGAAGCCTGTACTTAAAAAAAGTGATGTGCGATTGGCTCTTGGGGTTTTGTGAGTGTTTGTGTAGAGTTTGGTTGTTTTGGTTTGTTTGGGGGGGTGAGGTGTGGTGGTGTTTTGTTTTGTGGTTTGTTTTTGGTTTTGTGGGGTGTGTGTTTGTTTTGCTTTTAGAAGAAAATGTAGTCCATGCTCTAAAATCAGTCCCTTCGGAATACTGCAAATTTGCCTCACTGAATTCAGGTGAAACAAGGAATGTCTCTACTTTCGGTTTTTATGGGTTTTCGTATTTTGAATATTTCTATGCAGTTGAAATTTTAAGAACTAGATTGTTTAGAGTTACACATTTTCCTTAGAACTACAGGGTACTTCAGTGAGAGGCCTCTATTCTTTACAGTTTGTATCAACATCTTCACTCTGTTTAAAAGTGACCAGGAATTGAAGAGAGGTACCTCAGAAGGACGATGAAAAGTAGCCAGCCAGGTAGAAATCCAGTCACCAGAAGCAAGTTGCTGAGTTTCACACTTGTGACATGTTTCCTGAGGGAGAAATTAGAGAATGCTCACACAGAATGCTCACACAGAATAGCTGGACAATTTTTTTTGCCATTCGTCCTTTTCTAGAGATAGAACCCAAATTTCAACAAGCCCAGGAACTGTGACAGTGGGTCAGCATGAGGGCATAATTCTTAAACTTCTGTTTATATCTTGTTACCTATTTTAGAACTTAGGCCTGTTAAAATCCCAGATGAGGGAAGGAGTACCATGGTGTTCCTGGGCTGGTTTTGTTGTAGTTATGGGAATGTGGTTATGTTTGAAATTACTTGCATGTCAGGGAACTGCTTATTTTTCTAAAGATATCCCTATTTCTTTTCATGGTTTTGCCATCCCTATTTTTACTGCTGCATAACTAATCCTGTTTCCTATTTTCTGTGGGTTTTTTTCCTAAATCTGTATTTTCTACTGTAAAATGAATTCATTATTTTTGCAGTTTGTCCTCATAACCTGGGATCCACAAAAGTACTTGTTTCTTGGAACCTGCTTCCAAACAATTGCACTGTTTCCTTATTACATGATAATCCTATGCTTAATGTGGAAAATGAAGCAACCGGTCTAAGCTGTACGTTAGAAAGCCCATCTCAAAAGGAATCAAAGGCGATCGGTGTAGCTGGGCCGTGTGGCTCTGGCGCAGTCCGCAGCGTGTGCTGGAGCTGTCATAAGTAATGGAAACCTACTGCAGCTGCCAGCCCTCCTCTGCAGCCTGGTGGCTACACAGCACTGGACAGGGAAGAGGCACCTGCTCTGTACGTGTCTATCTTGACGTTGATATGTACATTCATTTCTGTGCTGGGATCTACCAAGGCACTGGAAGAAAGAGGGTCTGCTTTCGTGCACCTACAGCTATACGTGCAGGGTCTGTAGCTGTGCAGCTCCTGCAGCAGTCCCTGTCTGGGAATATGTAGGTCCTTTTGCAAAACTGGGTGTTGGTGCCAGAGCCATGGGAATGCCCCTGTTTATTACCAGACCATGATTTATGGGATGCATACTAGAGTTTCAGCTAAAACTTGAAATGAATGCCTAATTATGAAACTACTGACTCAGGAGCCTGCTGATCCTGCTGACTGCTTTTGCAGGACTGACTACATTAAAAACATTTTAAAAACCTCAAAAGAAAATCAAACAACCCCTCAAAAGCCTCAACCCCCAAGTAGTTATCAATTTGGAATGCAGGGTCCTTGAGAATATATAAACATATAGTGTAAATCATTTGAAGTAAGATCTGTTTTGCCTCTTACCAGCAATATAAATTTCTTCAACTGAACAAAAGTAAAAGATTAAAATAAGACACATTCCGTTCCTGAAGTTAAATGAAGAAAGCATGTTTGTGCTTGATATGATGGGAAATAGCTTGAAGAATATTTTATTCTTGAAAGGAAAAGGGTATTTTAAAGCTACCAAGAACTTTGTATGCAGGTGGTTATCGATTGAGTAAGTGTCAGGTATTTAAGTGAAAGCTGGCTGGCTTATCCATATGGGGTTTTTATGAGTAGTTTTATTTTTTTAGCCGATTGTGCCAGCAAACGTCATGCTTTGTTTCACCTTTTACTCATCTAAATACATGGTACTTAGTAGCAGGCAGGCCATGATCACAACCAACCTTTTGTGAAATTTAACTGGAATTGCGGTGTGTGATGCATTCATGAATGTGGAATATATATTTTTATGTATAAATAATGTTTTGCATACTTGATACATTCTTTAAGGGAGGTTTTTTCCTGCTTCCTATGGTGGTTGCTGTTGAATCATTGCAACATTTGTACATTAAAAAAAGCGTATGTTGATTTATGGGGAAAAACCCAGAGTAAAAGGTGCTGCTTTTTATTATTTCTATTAATAGCAGCCATGTCTACTTGTAGAACAGCTAAGAGAGAGTTTTGCTCTAAATACAGCAAGGCTTTTAATTTGGGGACATTTACAAGAGATGTCTCAGGTGGTTGGTAAATGTCTTAAGATTGTTTTTGTAAATGTCAGGCTCATGCTGACACTGATGCTTTAGGAAGTTCATATCTAGATGGACAATTGTAGGAATCATTAATAGATTCCTGTTACTGTTCCTTGACAAAATTTCTTTTCTATTTCTTCATTCTTGTGTGGATATACTAGGTGACTTCATGTTTTGAATATAGAAGGGTTTCTGGTTTTTGTCTGTTGGGAGGTTTACGCTGAAGTGATACTTTACTTTTAGAGTACACATATTAAACCTGAACCACATTCAGTCAGAGCTTTGTCAGTGATTGTAGCCATCTCAGACTTGTTCCAATTTTTAAATTTTCAAAGCAGTCACCTGAAATCAGTTGAATCCTTTAAATTTGCACAGCTGTAATGGTGATGTGATACAGGGAATCTAAATATGATGAGACTAGACTTCACACTTTGCTTCCTGAAAAGCCATCAGCCTTACAGGATAGGTAACTGCCGTAGCTCGTCATGTCGTTCTAGACCATGTACTGCCCTGGATGGCAGTGAGTGAAAACCTCCCTTTCCCTACTGCCTTTGGCCTGCCTGATTAGATTGGGAATAATCTTTGCCTGTCATTTTAGTAGCATCTTTTGATCTCAGTGTTAATGTGTTGCATAGCATGAAGTAAAACAGAATGATGTATTATAGTCCTTATCAGTTAATGGTGTCATTACTTCAGGTGTAAGATATATTTCTTGCAGTGTTGTGGAATCTCAGCATTTTGAGAGTTTTAGTAGGCTATGGGGTAGCTTAATTTGCAATACTTGCAGATTTTTTTTATATTCAGTAGGTCCACACATGCCTTTTAATTCATAGGACAGAGAATTTCCTAATAAACATTCACTTTCTGGTGAAACATTTTGTAATGAAGCTGTGATTATGATTTAAACTTTCATTGTAATTAGTTGTGTTGTTTTTAATGATAATCAAAATGGATGGTAAAAAATGAAATAGCATTTTTCTCATTGAAGTAGTTTAATTAAAATATTTTTGTTGAAGTGTTAAGATTGCCTTTGTATTTTTATCAGAGCTATCACAACAGTTGTGGAGTCCAGTATTGCTATACTGCTTTTAAATTTGTCATGTTTTTTTGATAGTGATGCTTTTGCCCAGTGGCGAGAAGATGTGATGCCAATTCACTGGAGTTTTTTTCTGAGAGAGAAGTTTTTGAATGCTTCCAAATTCAACCAGGGGCTGCCTGAGCAGTTAATTGAACATAGGTCAGGACTTCAGCAGTAATACTGAAGCAGCATAAAGGGTGGACTATCAGTGACACCGTAAACTCTTTCTCTAAGGACAGTATTTCTTCCTCTTCAAGGATATGAAGGCTTTTCAGAACTATGTTTGATGAGTTAGATTGTGTTTTAAAGTTCATTGTTGTATCACTGCAGGGTTTGAGTAGATCCCTATCTGCATCCAATATTGGGGCATAATTCACATTCTTTTTACAATGTGAGAAGATCAAATTTATATAGAGAATAAAAATCCATTGTACTAGATTTTTGTTCTGTTGCTTTTATTCCCTTTTCATTTTTTCTCATATTTTTAGTTTATATGCGGAAGAGATATAAAAACTTAAATTATTGCATTACTTTATTTTGTAAGATGTTATTATAAAGAAGTTTTCAAAAGCATATATTGTGTACCCCATTGATAATGTCTGATGATCGTACTCCACAGAATTTACTATGTGCATTTTGCATTTTAAAAAACCTTTGTAAAGTAAGAAAAAAGTTTACAATTGAATTTTCTAAGTCTACTATTCCCAAACCCACAAGAAATAATTTATACAAAAGCTTTGCTTGCTGCTGTTAAATTTTCACTTACAGCTTGCTGGGTTTGCAGATCCCCTGCCATTTTTGGTATAGATAGGGCAGTCTTGTTATTTCACGGTCAAATATAACATGAATCCTAAAATGTGCTGAGGACCCATCATCTCTGTGTTTCTTCTGAAGTGCTGTGAATACCAGAAAGAGAAAAGCCTCTGTGTTGTTTGCTTCCCAGCTCCACAGAATCCCTAATTGTTGTGTTTAAATTACTTGTTTACAGTTCTGCTTACAGACTGAATTTGAGGAAACTACTAATCCTGTTGCGAGAGCTTTAGGGAGAAGATGTTATACAATTAATTCTTTAGTAGTGGTAGTATATAAAATCAATCTTATTCACTTTGTCATAAAAGCATGGCCATCTTTCATAGATTTTTATTATTCCCCCCACTCCAACCTACACTTATCCAAAATGGGATGCTCATTTTTACTGTGTTGTCTGTTACCATTTAATTGTATTGGTGTTTCCAATTTTTAATTGCCCTGCACAAAGATTTTTGGTGCAGTCTAGCTGTATGTTATGTTTTAGCCCGTTTCTTGAGGAAGTGATTTTGCTGTTTGTCCTGATAACTTTTGGGTCATATTTTCCAAATTCAGCAAGGGTGGAGATTTCAGAGGAAGCTCATTTGCTACTGTCCTGGTTCGGTCAGGACAGGGTTAATTTGGTGCGGCCGGGCTATTCCATACCATGCTGACATCCTGTCCTGGGGCCGGTTCCAGCCACTTGGCTCAGCTCTGCTCTGTCTGTTTGTCCGCATGGTATCGCTCATTCTGTACATTGTTTTTTCTCACTGGTGTCATTGCTGTTGTTACTGCGATTGTTTCCTGTGTGTCATTGTATTAAATTCTCCTTATCTCAATCCCGGCTCTGTGTTTCCCCATTCCCCTTCCTCAGAACGGCACTGGGGAGGTGGCGGCAGCGGCCACACGGCTCGGCTCCCGGCAGGGACTGAACCACCACAGCAACAAATTCCAATACTGCTGCTACTAATTTGCCTCTGAGAAGAGGGATCCAAATCAATACTTAGGCTGAAGTGTGGGTTATGATCTGAGAGAAGTAGTCAGCTGTTGGTTTGGCCTGCTGGTGGGTTGACCTTGGCCCCCGTAGTTTGGAACCAGGGGTAGATGGGTGGAATCTTACCTCAGACACATTCAAGACATGGGGGTTATGGAAAGAGAGAAGTGTGGCAGAAGGGGGCATTGGCTCATTTCTGTTACTCTCCTTGTATCAGTGGTAGCAGTGAGGGAGCCAGAGAGCTGAGTCCATTTGGCGTGCTCAAAAAACCTCTGACACTCCTTTGTTCGCCCCTCTTTCCCAGCTAACCCTGCAGTTAATTGCAAGGCGGATCTCATGCAAGGAAGCGGCCAGGAGCCTGAAGGTTTCACATGGCAGGACTCACCTTTGTGGCTACTTCCTGTCATTGGATCAGAAAGTATAGAAGAAAGCTACTTCCTTAATCTCTATCCTTTTTTAGACTGCTCCCAAGATTCTTTTCTTTGCTTTAGTTGCATCTCACCTGAACTAACTTTTTAATGCAAGAACTTTCTTCTTCATGTAATGGTTTCCATATGTCTGCTGAATCAAATCTGAATTTACCATCTTTGGTTCAAACTCCATTTTAATCCCATCTGCTTTTTTGTCCTCCTCTGAAATACAAGGAATGTGAAAAGAAAGTGTTTTCCCTTGATTATGCTCTCAATACAAGGCAGTGGATAACATCCAAAAAGGAGTTTTACTAGAGAGAGGTTCCATTTTTGGCTTTGTTAATTCTTAAAACAAAGAGCTGTAAATGTATTATTTCTTCTACTATACACAAAACTTTTGATTTTGACTGGTCTGTCTGTTGATTCTAGCTTTGATACAGAGATATCTGTATAACATCTATTTTTCTGTTAGGAGAAATAAATGCATTAAAGATGTTTTGCTTGTAGGTAGGAATGGAATATTAATCCAGCCTGTATGACTTCCATGTTTAACAAAATTCAGGCTCCAGGATGTTTTCTCTGAAAGGTCGTTGGAAAGGTGAGGAGCAGAGATGAAATGATATAATTCTGTGTTTACATTTATTATACAGTGCAGTAGTGGGTTGACCTACAGGAAAATAGATTCCTACGTTTGAATTCCTTCGTAACTTCCTAAGTCAATTGTTAGTTCCTTCTGCTGGAGGGAATTTTAGAAAACCATATAGAACTGGCAGCAATTTAGCTATTACTGTATTCTGGTTTTGAGAGTTTTTAACTATTTATATCGTGCAACACTGCAGCAGTTCTATTGTAAGCAAGAGTTTAAAAAAAAAACCAAACAACCCAAAACAAGTTTCTGTCATAATCATATCTAATATGTTACAGGTTTTTTTAGAGGTTTCAACTAATCTGCATGTAATCTCTGTTGGAGAACATTGGCACTGTGCCGTAGAACTACTTTTTTGATTTCTCCACCTTAACTGCCCTTTTCTATTTCTCCACCTTTTCATAATTCTATCCATGAACTTGTTTGTGCCTAAAATTTTCCTTAAGGCTAGTGCTGACACAACTTGTTCTATTCTTATCTGTTTCTATGGCGTTTCATCCTTTATTGCTCGCTATTTTCTTACACAATTTTCTGTGGTTGTTATGGCAACAATAAATAGCAAATTTGTCAATTTTCAAGTGATACTGCTTTCAAAATTGTGCATTATATTAAACTGCTGAGCTAGAGGTGAAATATTTTCAGCATAGTTAAGCAAATTAATATGATTAAGTTAATTACCTTATGGCTTTGCAGTACTACTGCTTCTAGACGAGGTGTTATGGGCTGTGATGCTAATTGGGAGAGTATAAACGCGATACATTTGTCAAAGTAGGAGAAATTGTTAAATTACTCAAACTGCTCCTTTGCTGTTGTTACTCTAATGGCCAGGATCTGGTAAGCGTGACTGACCCATTCTAGCAACACCATCATCAATCAGGTCAGTAGGCATTTAGTTCATAATTACTAGGGTTCCCTGTGCCATACAAACCATCAGATGGCATAAGTAAAAGCTCACAGAATAGAAGATGTTTAGAGACATTAATGTCAAAAACAACAGAATGAGATATTTCTCCAAGATTGTGTTTAAAGCAAGAGGAGATACTGATGGAGGATAGAGCAACGTGGTTTGAGATTGAAATGGGTGAGGACTGCAGGAAGCCAGTACCTCTGTGAATTATTATTTAAAGTCAGAGGCACTAGTGAAAATGGAAGCAATCAAAATTACTTATTTTAAAAAATGAACCAGTGGACCAAGTCCACAGCTTTTTTTTTTTAATACAACAGGTTTACATTACTACTTTAAAATGCCTCTTCATATATTTGGGATTTTAAAATATTTTGAAGTAATAACTTGCATTCATTGTACCTTTTAACAGAGCCTTCAGTGAATTTGACATTCGCTGTAACAAAATAATTTACTAAAATATTTTTTTGTTTCTCTGATAAGTCTGATTTTACAGCACTGTGAATTCTTGTAATTTATACAATATTTGTAGTTTCAACTGCATGTGTATGTATGTGTGACATTAAGTAGGAGAGTTATAATGAAAACCTTACATTTTCAATGCTGTTAAAAATCTCAACAAAATACTGCCTTCTTCACATCAATAGCATTCTTAAATTGTTGGTGCAACTTCTCTGATGGTGGGACGCTGAGACCCCCCTTGGTCTTTGATTACGCGCTGATTTCGGACCATAGCAATGCACGGTCTCCAGCTGTGTCAGCAGCGGGGTGAGTCTCAAAACCAGTGTACAGAAAAAGAGGTGCAAGTTTTCCCCCATCCAAACCTGAACTGACCATAATGCCTTTTCAGAAGATGGTGGCTTAAAGCCAAAAGCCACTTCTCTGTCACCAGTAGAATCTACCCGGAAAATTGTTTTCATCTTTATTTTGGCTGGAAGGAGCAGAGGACAAGAGACCTGTGCTGGGGACTCTTTAAATGATTACATTTCTGAGGTTCCTAGGAACCTGTATGTTAATACCACGTTTTTAACTATTTGATATGGTGCCGTTTTCTTCTTGTGTCAGGATGCAAACATTGTAAAGATACTCAGGATTCTCCCCTGCCCTGCATCCTACTGCCACATGCCACACTCCTTTTCTTTACGAATTTTAAGTATAGAAAACTGAAACATAATTAAAACCTATATAATCACTTAAGATGAAGTGGAAAAGCAGCAGAGAGGCCAGGAAGATTCTACTTGGGTCACATCATAAGGGTTTGCAGAGCTCATACCATTCCCTAGTTGTGGCCTATATAATTGACATAATTTACTCCAGAGTTGCAGGAGTGGAATAGTGAGTAGAATAAATTGGGACTTTGATTGATGAGTAGTGTTGGCACAAAAGCTTGCCCAGTGCCTGTTTGCATTGAGTAGCAAATCACAACTGTATCTGCAGATTATGATCTGAAAAGCCTAATTAAACAAACAAGCGTTGTTCTGTACTCTGTGACAAAGCAAATAGATCAAATGCTGTAGACTTTCCTAGGAGATAATACTGTGAAGGAAAGAAAGAACTGTGCTAATTTTTGGCCTGATCGCATTAATGTTTGAGTCATAGACAAAATATTTGATAATAAAATATTTCATTGGCAAATGATTTTGGCAGTTCTGGATTCAGTAAGTGAATATGCCACTGAATCATTGAATCTTGTTCAATGAATAAATGGAGTTTCTAAATTAATATGGAGCGAGCATCACACTTTTCACAGGGTGGATTGTGGTTTAGAGAATAGAATTAGATTATGGTTAAGTGTGCTGCTCAGTGTTGAGATAGCCTGGATTTCTTGTGCATTAAGATGAGAGTGGTCTGTTTCTTTTACTTCAGTATTGGTTCTAGTTTTATGTTGGGTCTTGATTAATGTGTTTTGACATGAATGTTTATAAATTATTATGTTCTGTATTTTCCTACTTTGGGGATATTTCTTAGTATATTACTTGTAGTGAGAGGAGCCTACCACATGTCTGTAAAGGAAAAGATATTAGCTGCTAAGTAGTGTTCTTTGATTATCCATTCTGTATTTATTCACTTATTTTAGAACTAATTTAGTCTGGATTAGAAGCAATTCAGATGTCTACTAGATTTTTAAAAAGATAAAGTGGATTTCTTCAGTTTGATTGAAGGTTATTTGGTAGTCAGTGTTTAAGCTCTGTTTCACAAATGTGGAGCTGGTGCATATTGATAAAAGGAAACTAAATCTGCTTTAATGAGCCAGCTGAAACTCTGCAGCATCTGTCTGATTGGTATGATTTGTAGGTAAGGCTTCAATAGAAGGTGGCATTAGGAAGAGTTAATAAACTACTGTTTAAGGTTTAAAGAGATTTAAAAAAAAAAAAATCTGCTGTGGTTTTGAGCACAATCAAAAAGCTTCCAAGCAATTTTAATCAGTTTTCATAACGTCAAAGCTATCGCAAGCAACTGAAACCTCCAGCCCGTGTGGCCGGCGAGCTGCTGAGTGCGATGCAGGAGGGGAGCGGTACCCGTCTGTCTTCGGGGACTCCGTGGGCCTGGCCGCTGCTACTGGGAACCCAAATCTTTTAGCAAGCTGATTTCTTTCAGTCCTTAGGAAAACTGTTAACCACATCGGGGGGATATTTCCAGAAAATTATTGAGGAAGGAATAAAGAAAATATGAGGAACTGCAGACTGAGACACTTTCTTTAAAAGCCAGCAGTGCTTCTGTTAAATCTTTAAAGAGGTACAGAAAATGAAACTCAGTGCTGTCTAGCAAAGGTACTGTAGCCTCGAGCTGGGGGATTGCTTCTCTCCTCCCAGATCACCGCAGGTCTCGGCGTGCAGTGTCCACATGCTGTGTGCTGGTGCTTAAGCTCAGGTAGGCTTGGCGGTGTTCTCTCCCTGACCCCTGTCCCAGGGCAGTGACCTGCCTGCCTTTGCTGGGGCACGGATCCCTTCTCCCCGCTGACACTAACAGCTCAGTGAAATCTATCTGCTTAGCCCTGGCTTTGTTCAGTTGCTGCATTCAGGTTCTGCTCTTTCTGATGTTTTGCAGGCCCCTCACAACTGATATTTCAGTTAAACTGTCTTTTTGGTGTCTTTGTTGTACTTTCTCTCTTCTCCTAGGGATTAAGAAACCTGGCATTTGTTACCTATAAATTGCCTTAAGCTTCCAGACTATAGGACTTTTCCTGTCCATCTTGTACCAAAAGTGGCTGAAACCCATCCTCTCTTGTACGTGACTACTAGAATGCCTTCTGCATGAAATAAAACCCAGCAAACAGTATGTCTGTCATTTTTCCATTTATTAAAGATGATGTGCTATTTTCCTAGATCCTTTCTGAATTGGCTGTTTTAAACTGAACCGAATTTTCTTCCTTATAAAGAACATAACTAAATCGAGGTTGCCCAGCAAATAAGATAAAAATTTCTGTGTGCATTTTGAGTTAGGGGAGTGCATCTCTCCTTCAACAGACTTTTTCTGTTAGGAAACCTTAGTTTTGCTGTATTTATTTTTGTTTTAGTTTTGAGTATCAACATTCTGTACTTCTAAGAAACTTGAGATTCACTTGTCATGTTCCTCACTAGGACACTGAGGTTTGAGGTTTAAGATTTAACATGATTCTAGCCTCTTCTATTGCTGTTCAGGTTAAATCCTTTTCTGAGTCTGGTTTTAACTTCAAGGTTATCTCTGTGCGTGCGTGTACCTTGTTGTGTCATAACTCGTTATTCGATAAGTTTCCGTTTTCCTTTTTTTTTAAAAATGAATCTTAAATGGAGCTATTGAAGAAAAATAGCTTTAAATGGTATCATGTATTTCATGAATTTGTAGATTTTAATGCAGCTTTTTTTTAACCTCAGGACTTCTTTCATATTATTTATGTCTTGAACTTTAATTTTCAGTATAGATTTGCATTTTAAAAAATTTTTTCCAAAACTAAGAATATCTTTCGGTTTTTTATCTTGAGGATGTTTGGGGGTCTTAGCTGAACGATTTCATTTTTTAAAATGGCTCTCATCCCAAATAGTTTGTCTTTGTTCTTAATACCGCTTGCATTTACAATGCAAGAGGTGGATCCGTAGAATTTTACCAAAATGTAATACTGTTATTTTTCTGAGCATTTAAAAATGATCCTCGTACAGAAGAAACGTATGTCAAGGGGGCAGTGACTTAACTTGAGAAAACTTTTGAATATAAAGGTAGCATTTGGGTTTATATAGCTGAATGATAACTGCAGTTTGCTGGAATGGGATACGGTGAACTCAGGGGCACTGTAGGGTACCTGCTGATAGTTGTCCGTCCTACTGAGCTCAGCTAAAAGCACTTTCCCTAGAGAGCTACAGATTAATAGAGATAAAATGCTGATTTTTTGATGCTGCTTAGTACATTAAGAGCTCTAGCTAAGTAATTCTTTTTCATTTTAAAGCTCTATCTCTTTCCTTCGTAATATTTGAAAAGGTGTTTTGTGGTTTTTTATTTGTTTGGTTTTTCTTCTGGTTTTTTTTTTCCCTCCAAAAGCAGAAAGGGCTGGGGGGGAAATCCTGTATATTTTTAAATCAGGAATGGTAGCTGCTTTGCTATCAGCGCTGTGTGGGTATATTTGCAATCAAGTTTAAATAGCAGGGTGAATATCCAGATGGAGTGTTTTTCCTAAGCTTTAGATTATTTACTCTGTTGGGAGCTCCAGTAAACATTTAGAGTGTTCTTAAGGGCTAACTGTACCATTAAGCTTGAGATGTCTGGTATAGAAAATCACAGTATATAAAAAACCCACTAAGATCTTCTCTAAGGCATTTCAAACTGTGAATTTTTGCCTAAAAAGACATTTTTTAAAATGTCTGTGATGGATGATGCAGTTCTAAAGAGAAGGTGGTAGCAAATTCAAGTGTTGTGCTCCAGTAGACTCAATTGTAAGCGTGTAATGTAAAAATACACTCTGTAAATGACATAGGAAAGAGGCTTTTTTTTCCTTCTGGGGAAAAAATGGTGTTTTTTTCTTTCTTTACACTTTTAAAATTAAATTAATTTCTTAAACTTATTATGAGATACTAAAGATTTGATCTCAAAGGTGCTTATTAATGCATGTGTACTAGCTGCCAGGTTTTTGAGATACCTTGCTTGCAGTTTATTTCCCTGTGTTCAGATTTTGCTGTGTTGTTTTATATATTTTAGTTAAAATGACATACCTCAACTACGTGATCATCAGCTGGTATCATAGGTAAAACCAATGCAATATTTGAACTGCTTAGGATATAATAACACATTAATACACATTACATGACTGATTTTGTCAGGAACTGGGTAAAATTGCAACAGGCAAGAGTTGTTAGCATTATTGCTAATTTTACCCTGCCTTTCACGATGAGCTGTGCTTTTCCTTAGATTTTAGTTCCTGTAGTCAGGATTGTTTGTTAAAATTTTTGGCTGCTGGGTTCTTTTTTCTTCAACTTCTTAGCTTTTTTAATTACAGAAATGTTTAGATTCTAGCTGCCTCCTCATGACTCAGGGTAATTCAATGAAGGTGGAGAATCCAGCTCATGATTTTTGAATTTTAGGATTGGCAGCACTTAGTGTGCTCAAAGGAGGGCCCTGGGAAGTATTCAGCAAAGGTATGCAAATGATAGTATGCACTAAGGCTATAGAAAACTCTTTATTTCCCCTTAGTGGTTTGCTATTGAAATGTAACTTTATGAAGCTAAGAAAAGTCTTCTGGAGGTGATAAATGTTGACAGTAGTGAGTAAGATTTAGCTTTGTGTTGTTAAAATTATGTACAGTTTTAATGTTTGAGGAGAGAGAATTCTACTAGTGAAAATGGATATTAATTATAGGACACTGATATGCAATTCTATCCCTAAATTTTTTTTAAATTACATGAAGTTGCCCATCTAATTTTTCTCTTAGTGCTATGTGCTTATTTACCCCCCAGAAATGTGTAAGGTAGCTGCAGTCCTGTGGAATGAACTTTGGCTTTTCAAAGTTAGGTTGTCAGTCCTCTCTCAAAAGCTTTCAAAAATAGTATAGTAAATGAGATCCTTTTTATTTGTATAACTCCATGTTTTGTGTTTTGCAAGGAGACTTGCTCTTCAGACATTGTGAAATAGATGTTCTTACTCCATCCCCTGTCCAGGTTTGTTTTCTTGTGACTGATTTGCACACTGTAGTAACAGCAGGAGCGGGGAATGGCAGGAAGTCGGAGCTCAGAGGTGTGCCCAGCTGGGGCCTGACAGCTCATCGTCCAACACTGCTTATACAAGGTCCGCGTGATTTGCTGTATGAGCAAACATAGAGCAGTTCTTCCCCCTGTTGCTGCACGGGAGCAGCTGAACAGGCGACAGTAACAGTGGAGTATTTCCTTGCACGCAAACCTGAGACAACTACTACGTAAGTGAGATTCACAGATTTGGGATGTGAATTCTTAGACAAAAAAACTGGTCAGAAAGGCCCACCTTGTACCTTTTGGATCCTGACTCAAGTCTTAACTTTTTTTAGTAGTAAAGAAGAGTTTGAAGTAATCAGTGGAGCTCCATTCCATTAGAGAAAAGAAAACTCTGCTCAGCAGAGGGAAGGGAACAGCTGGAGAGTTTCTCTTACCTGCGGCCACTTACAACACAAAACAATCCAAGGCATGCACTGGTTAAATCTTAGAAAGTGCTATAGGCAACCCACTTTGCAATTGCCATAGAAAATTATTGTTGTTACCCACTCTGTTGATAGTTCATATTGTAGGAATTACTAGCAGATGGGAAAATAGATGACTCAGAATACAGTATTAATAATCCATATTTTTTTAATCAAAGGCTATAATAAGGCATGTTGCATCTGTAAGATTCATTTAAGCAGTTGCTAGGAAGAATTTATTTTTTCAAGTAAACACAACAAACTTGATACAGATTATTTTTTTATTGAATATGTATTTTCTTAACAGTTTAAACCCTGAAAATACATTTGCTTGTTTTCATTGCACCAGTTTAATGGCAGTATTCTGTAATTTAGTTTGACAGTCTGGAGGTTTGCAATGGTAACTCATGCATTATGGGGTCATTAATGAAATCTAATTTTATCATATTGAAAACATCACAGACCTAGAGCTTTTATTTACCTCTGTTAGCTGTCAAGGGTGGATTAAGATTATAGTGTGCTACATCCACCAAAACTTTGGCTTTCACCCCCTGAAAAGTTTGGATGGCTATAGATACGTGCTGGCCAAGTGCGGCTAATGAGTTCCAGACTCTTTTCCAGACCCCTTCGCCTAAATCCATGGCCTGCAGGCACCACCAGCTATCTCAGATTCATGTCCTTCCTCCAGACTCCTGTGCTGGACACAAGTGGAAGCCGGTAGTTTGGATTTGCATTGCACCCTTTGACCTGATGACTTCTGAGAGTCCATTTTTAGTTCTACTTTATCTCATTCTTTCTTAGCTTATTGCTACAGAACTTGGGTCTGTAGACAGGAACGCGTATATATTTTCCAAGTGGCCATTTTGGTCTGAACTTTTGTGAGTATGATTTAACTGGAGCTGTGACCGAAATATGTAACTTGCAGTGTGGGTCCTTCTGTGAGCATAAGTAGTATTGACTGCAAGTAATTATTCTTTGGTTTGCTGCAAATGATGATCCTAATGAAGCTGGTCCATCTGGGGTACAAGAAGTTAGACTGAAAGACCAAAAAAGTAAAAATTGTTGCACTTGCCTTGCTCAAGTTTGGTTCCGGTAAATGACTGCATCAGTACGTGAGGAAGGAATTCTGTGTGTGTCACTGTTTGAAGACACGTGAAAAGAGCAATCAACCTGAAACTAGTATTGACCAAAGTAAGAATGTTTTCTGCTTAGGAAATACAGTGCTAAACTGCACTGTATTCAACCAACCTTGCGTGATAACACTGGATTGTTTTTTCTTCAGCTATGAAACTTAATTACTGCTGCTTAAAACCCCAGATTGATTAGCAGTGATTCCTGCCACACTCACAAAAGGAGTGCACCTGTCTCTGGAGCACTGGTGGCTCTGAGCTGTCCTCTCATCATAACTGGATCACTTCAAGTCTGGAGCTGCCCTAACTTCTGGATTTTTACTGTATCCCAGCCTAATGAGGATGGTCACATTAAGAAAAGCTTGCTAATGATCTGTTCTGCTGTTTTGTAACTTCTATGTGCAGCCTTTCTTAGAAAAGTTGCTAACTCTATTACAAATAAGTTGAAAATTGATCCAGGAGGAGGTAAATGATTGGTGTACCATTTGGCGAAAGCTTGAGATAAGGTACACCAGGTTTCCAGACTTGCTGATCTCCCAAGTGCGTAGCTGAGTCGCGTTTTCCAAAGATTAACTGAAAATTATAGCTCAGTTAAAAGGTTAGTTGTGCTTCATTCTGTGCCGGTTGTCCCAGGTCAAGTTGGTGTTGCTGAAAGGACCTTCTGCTACTGAAAGCTTGGGTTGATAGAACTCCATTCTGCATGGGTGCCTTTCTTCCCCCAGGATTTCCCCTTCCATCGGGGAGAGGAGAAAGCAAGAGACAGCTTGCAGCGCTGGGAGCTTGCCCCGCAAGGGTAACTGTTGGCTGGTCTCTTTGTAGGCAAAGTCAATTTCCTTTGCTCTAGCAAAACAGAGAATTTCACTAGGGCTTCTTTGAGTGTGACTGTGTCTGGAGAATCCATCAGCTTGTAGCAGAAGTTATTCACTATCATCTGGCTCTGGAGACAGTTTTGCTTTGTCTTTCTCCTCACTTCCCTTATACATTGTAACTCTCCTTGTGATTAGCTTAACAAATAGACCTTTCAGGAGAAAAGGGTTTTTTTCTGTACACACCCAATTTTTCTACTGGAAAACTGAGTTTGCGTACCCACACTAAAAGGCTATATGCATGTGTAAAACAAATGCACACGCTTTCTGAAAATTATATATTGCATGTAATTGATAGATTTGTGGCATTATAAATGAGAGTTTGGAATGTTGCTTTCCAAAACCCATGTGATTACGTGGTGATATGAAGGGTCTTGGTGAAAGCAAACACTTTTACCAGAAACTCCATTTCCTGAAGACCTCTGTCTTGGAGGTGGCCCACCTTGACACTAATAGCTGTCTGGTGTGGGTGTTTGGTCTCCAAAAGGACACAATTGATTCCACTGTTTGGAGTCGCAGAAATTTATCTATCACTGCCAGACAAACACTGTCCTGATTACTGAATTGCTAAAGTTTACAGCTTTTCAAAATATAACTTAAAGCCTTTTTGAATTCCTGTAGCTTGCACAGCTGAAGGCTTTCCTCTCCCTTTCCATTAATGCTGGTAGCCCTAGTAGTTACAACAACAAACTACATAGGAAATTACTTATGGCAGTTCAAATTGCAAGCTGGTTGCAAGGGAAAGCAAATGAGAGCTGAGCTCTGTTACTTTAAGAATTTGAATTAAAATATTTATCATGCAGGGGAATAAATTACATAGGAATAATTAAATATCTTGTTTGATTTATTTTGCACGTCTCCTTTGATATATTTGCTGTTGCATTCAGTGTTTGGACTTCTGCAGTATTTTAGGGTTCATGAGGTAATTTCTATAGCACAGGCAGAAGTAAAAAAATATTTTAAAATTTGCCAAGGAGACAGACACATGCACAGACACACACATCTCCTTGATCTAGCTGTGGCCTATTGAGTGGTTTTTGCATCTATGTCAGATAGACAAGACCTTCATAACTATGTTTTCAGTTTCTTGATGTCCCTGTTTTCTATCATTTACTTCCTCTGAATGTCCTGAGCACCCGTTCACACAGGTGAGTACTGCTGCTCCCTGCATCCCGTGGGTGATGTGACTTAGATCATTCTGAAAGATTCTTATTCTCTGGATTTAAAAATTCATTCTCTTTCTATTTTAATTCCTATCCCAGCTGTCTGTGGTCTTTAAAGAATATTTAATTCTGTTTACTGGCTCTGTTTCTTGATTGACATTTAAATAAAAACTCACTTATCACATTCTTCTCTTACAATTTATAAAAAAATGTTTTTCAGTGCAGAATAATTATGTGGCTGCATCAGTTAGAATCTGTTCTGTGCGGTTTAAGCCTGTTGTCTACAGTGGTGACTGAGAGGGGATAAATGACTGGCCCAGGGTGAGTGGGAGACCTCATCAGTGGCAGTTCTCACAAAACACTCACACACAAGATTATGCACGGTGACTTTCTTCGTCCACTTGCTGGTCCATGGAGCCCTAAATATATTTCTTCTGTGATACATGCTAAAAAACATAGTTTTATTCCTCCTCTCATCTGCACTGTGTTGGGATCAGTTAAACAGGAGAATCAGCACTGTAATCTCTTCTCATTATACTGCAAATCTCTCTGACACTTTACTCTTCTAAAACAATTCCTTCACTGAAAAGTGTCATATGCCACTTACGTTTACTGATGGGCTAAAAATGAAAGAGAATGTAGTTTTTAAAATCTTTTCTTTCTCTGAAAATGGAAAAATGTTCTTCCGCAGAAGTTTAGGTGACCAGGGATTTATGATTCCTTTCTTACATCCTTTCTTGCATATACTAAAGGGGAGAAATACAGTAAACTAGATGATATTTAATTCCTTGGGCGGCAGCTCTTTCCCTCTTAAGTAACAGAAGAGTCATTTGTCCTTGGGAGAGACAGACATTGCTGATGAGCTGCTGAGCGCATCTGAGGTCTCTGAAGCTCATACAAGTCTAAGAATCTTTCGTCTTGGAAGATATTTTGACATCTAGGGTTTAATTCTCATCTTCATTAGGAATCTTATGATTAAAATCATGTTGCATGAAAATATGCATGTTTTCCCATGTGCTCTTCTGTGAATTTCTGATCTGCCATTCCTCTTTATTATGTTGTTTACTATGTACAGTTCAGTCTGTTAGTAGAAGTCATAACACTGGCAGGGCAGTTGGACTGTATGTAGCAATGTGTGTTGCTAATTTATATGCCTCAAATGCTGATAAAAATAAAGATCAAAAGTAGTATTTCATTCCTCAGGGAAAACAGATCAGACTGTTGATGGAAGACTGCCCTAGATTCATGAAAGAAATTTTTACTCATTAGAAGGTTGATTCAGAAAGTTTTCCCTTTTTTCCCCTGAGTTAGGTGGTGTGCTTGTTTGAAATGTCAAAATATTTGCAAACAAAACAGATTATCCCTTTCCTGGGACAAAATTATTTGTACTATTTTGATATTTTTCACACTCAGTGAAGAGTAATTGGCACACAGGCAATTCTTACAGGAGAGAAATGCAGAGAGGCATTAGACTTCATCAGGGAAAAAACAATACATAGACCAGCCAAAGGAACGTATCTCAAATGTGGATCATTCCCTGCAGTGGCGGGGGGCAGTGGCACCCAACATGCCCCAGTACCTGACAAGACTCCAACCTTTATTTGCAGCAGCCAGCAAAGCAATATACTTGTTATGTGACCCATCACTTCCAATGAATGAAATGTAATTAACTGTTTAACATCACGAGAAAACATTTTTAGAAAGAGAAGAGCTTGGTCAAAAGTAACTCCCTCCCATGAATCTGGGAAATTATTTCATGTATTATTTAAACACTTTGTTAGCAATTTGCTTTGACTAGTTCTGGCAGCAATCTGTTGTGGAAGACAGGTGCCTCATCATTCTTATCAGAAAGTACCTCTAAATATCTGTCAGACTATTACTTATAGCAGCTGTTTTTCAGGCTTGTGTAAGAGACAGAAGTTCAGCAAGAAGTATTCGATTAAGCAATATAGTTTATATACATGAATATAATTGTGTATACTGGGACATGCTTTTTTTTTCAGCCTGAGTTAAACTCCAGCCCTATACTTATTTGATTATGTTTTTTTAATTAATTAAACGTGCTAGGTGTGTTTGTGTTTTCATATGCTGTTAAATTATGTACTGTGGAGCATATGAAGGCTGTTGGTTATATAAACAGTTATATATAAATATACATACCCTCAAAGTGTGTAAAAACACTGCAACTGTAAATTAAAGGATTATGAAAAGTGGTGGGTTTCATTTTTGTTGTAAACAGTTTTTAATCTTTTTCTTGGTGTTTTTTTTTTGGTTGGTTTGTTTTACAGTTAAAGAACCTGAGTTTAGAAGAATTACAGATGCGATTAAAGGCTTTGGATCCTATGATGGAACGAGAAATTGAGGAGCTTCGTCAGAGGTACACTGCGAAGAGGCAACCTATCCTAGATGCAATGGATGCAAAGAAACGGAGGCAACAAAATTTCTGAGTTTGTTTTACTTTCAGAGATAATACTATCAGTCCGTGTGGACACTGGTAACTTTGTAAGTCTGAAGAAATTTGATTGAGAATTTCAAAACACCCAGTCTTTTGAATTTTCCTTCAAAAGCAATGACAGTTGGAGCCATGAAAGCACATACATATGGTGTTCCGCAAAGGCAGCGAAACACATTGCCACTTGTTTATATTTTCAAATGTTTAATGTAAGAGAAGTTTAATCTGTTATTTCCTAATCTTTTTCAGGTGTATAGTGGTAACTTGGTGTTGTACACTAGGAGTTGTGTTTTGGAGCACCTGGAACGATTTCTTGACTGTGCAACACTACAGAGCCTTATGTTGCAATATATTTCCCTCCCACTTAGTAGCATATTTATTATATAATCTTTGGTTATCATATTTATTTTATGCCAGTTTTCTTTATTAGGAAGTATTAGGATAATATTGTGGAGAGCAGAGCCAGATTAGATAAAATTGGAATTGTAGTATAATGAAAAGAAGCTCACCACTGTATTATCTTTTAAAACTCCCATTTCAGCAAGCATCCCAATTCAGGGGAGCACTTGAACATGTATCCAGCCCATTCATATCAGTAGGATTTAAGCATAAAATAAGTAATAAGCGCATGTTTGTCTGCTCTCCTGAATCAGGCACTGTGGCTGTAGTTGAGCAATACAGTTGTTATGCTACAAAGCATTCTTTTAGAGGGTATTTCTGTCACTTCTACGCACACTGAATGATGTCTCATCAAACGAAAACAAGTGCCTAATCAGTTTTGATTTTTCTGTTATTGAGGAGAAGCAATACTTGCAGTCACTCCTTCAGTGTAAATTTGCAATTGCAATTCTAACCAGTATAAACCTCTATTTAGCACCATAGTTTTATAATGAAGTAACAGCTACACTTTCTGGATATGTTTTTTGGTTCCTTTAATTTTTCATCACTGTTTTAAAGGGGAGAGGGGAGTTAGAGGTTTGGTTTCACATTATAGATATGAAGGGATAGTAATTTAAAAGCCAAAGAAAATAAAATGAATACTTTTATATAATAAGTACTGAAAAGAAGCAACATTTTGCAGTTGTTGGAGAGTTTTGTCCTGCAATCACTAAACATTCAAAATTCCTGTAGTCTTATGTGGTAGATTTTGGGGAATCAGAAATGCAGGACCAAGCTTTTAATATCTTTTTACAAGTTGTTCTATCCGGTTTATATTGTGGGATGTCTAGTAAGTAGAATTTACAACATTGCAAGAAATAGTTCAGACTTAGCAGAAAATGTGATCCGCTTTCTGAACAATCCACTGTGTTCTCTACTGATACCTTTACTGTTGTTGCCTTTTATGTAAATAACTTTACTGTGATAGTCATAATTCTTTAAACAATACAGCTGAAAAGATCTTTACATTCAACCTTCAGCTGTTAAACTTTTAATGGTGACTACTATATGGGCATCTTCTGTTAAATGTTTTCTGGAAGTTAGGAATCATCTCATACCTCTTAACATTTACCATCATCATACGTGGACCATTTAGATGGAACAGTGCAAATTTTGGAAATGGTGCATTGTATCATAAAGCTTATGCAAAAGGAAAACAAGTGTTTTTACGAGATCAGCATACCACAGCCACGCTGGGACCATGCTTGGGGTTGAGCTATATTCCGCCATTGTTGTCCTTGTCCTTCTGTGTGTACTCACGTGCACACGCCACACTCTGACAGGTAAACCCTAGAGTCACGTAGATTTTAACTGTGATCATTAGAACATCCTTACCCTCAACTCTCTTCATGTTTCTTAAAGTAATGACCATCCCTTATGAAAAAAACAAGAATACAGAAGATCCATAAAAATTACTTTAGGCAAGATAAAATGCATCTGGTAGTCTTATGCCTCACATTTATACAATGAAATGATGTAAAGTAAAAAATGGGATAATCATATCACTGTGTCATTAGATTAGAATCATAATGCAGCAAAAAATAATAGCACCAACCTCCCCCTATTAGTATAGTTATAATTTATTTTAAATTAATTTCAAATTCTTGAACTTTCTATTCGCAAAAACTCAAAGGTGTGCGTGCATATATTTGTGTATGTATACACACATATATATGCAGATTTTTGTATATAAGAAAAAGTACAAACCATTTAAACCATCAGGAGAGGAACCTAGCGTGCCTTTTCTTGGTGTGCCTTTTGAGCAAAGTGTCATTGTCCAGACACTCTTGCTTGCATCATTAACAGTTTTCTTTTCCTTTATTCTCTTAAACTGTTCCCACCAAAAATAAGACTTTGATTTTGAGTAATGTGGCTTTACAGTGAAATAGACAATGTAATAAAATGGTCACAAATTTCGTATTTTGTGCTTTCTGAAAACTTGAGTAATGCAGTGCACTAAATTTGAATTGCCTGTCCAGAGGGACTCCCGTAAAAGGCCGTTTTAGACCGGAGCTGTTGCAGTCTGACATCTGAAAGGTATCAGAAGATAAAGGATGTCCTTTCTTCACTCCTGTCTAAGTAGAAAAAAATTGAATCAATTTTGTGCATATGCATGCACACAGGTATGGGTTATATATGCAGGAGAAAAATCTGAAAGCCATGGAATAAAATAAAAAGCACAGAATCGTATAATGATTTGGCTTGGAAGGGACCTTAAAGGTCATCTAGTTCCAACCCCACTTTCCACTAGGCCAGGTTGCCCAAAGCCCCATCCAACCAAGCCTTGAACATTTCCAGGCATCCACTGCTTCTCTGGGCAACCTGTGCTAGACAAGCTGCTTAAAGTGGGTGAAAAATAGCTTCTGATATATTGTAAACTGGGTATATACAGGATGTTTGTGACCAAAGAATACTTTCACCAATTAATATGAAGTTAGTAATGTTGCCCTTCTGATCCGGTGTATGCTGCAGTCAGTGTAAGAGCTGTCTTTGGCTTCAGAAGCCAGCAAGCATATTGAGCTCTAAATTATGGGTAAGCATAACATATACAAATAGGTTTTATACTGAGAGATGGATACAGCTTACTTTTTCTTTCTTCTGTTTATCTAAATGAATCAAATCATCCATGCTGATGGCTACACATCTCTGCTGGAGGATGAGCATCTCTGTAAAGAAAAGGCAATAGTACAGAAGTAAGATACATTAAAAGCAAGCCTTGCAGGAAATCTGATAGATCTACAGGCAAGTTAACCTTCAGTAAGATTTTAACCAAGCAATTTCTTGTTTGCTTCTGACTTTGTATGTTTAGGTTTAGTAAGTAAAACAAAAATTTGAAAAATCATTACTTATTACTAAACATTTGTAATAAAAGGTAATTTTTCATGTATAATTGTTGTCTTGTTGTTCATTCTAACTGAAGCAAAATTATGTTAATAGTAACCATTAACATTCATTTCCATAGTCATCTCTCATGCTTTTATTTCCTTTCTATAATATTGTAAGTGCAGAAGTCCCCATCTTTCAAAGTCAGCTCTGGAAACGATTTTTCCAGCTCCAGACATTGCTGCAAGCTCTAGAAGTTTGAGTATCTCAATGGAAGAGTATCAGTTCAGTATAAGGGCAGAAATCCTCAACACTTTGTGGAAGTCGCTCTCTCTGCAATCTGAGGTTGCTGAAGACCTAATCCTGAGAGAGCTGAGCACCACCCCAAGATGTTAGAAGTCCTCATCAACATCCTTTACTTGGAGGTACTAGGTTGTTAGCAGCCTTAGGTGTTCCTTTGATTTTCTGGTGTAATGAGAACAACACTAGGAAATGGATAGGCGTCACTAGGAAAAGTGAATACATTTAATGTCTCACATTTGATTCCGTGGGCCATTTCTTTTCTGACTCTTGAAAATTATTCACTAAGAATTTGCCCACAAAGACACTTTAGTAAAAGGGATTCATGAGCAAAACTCCTTAGTGAAATGTCGTATGTTTGAAGTGACAAAATTCTACTATTAATCTGAATTAATCTGACAGTTACTGGATATTATAATTATTTACTGTTTATTTACAGTAAATAATAGCTTGCCTGTATTTGCCCAGATATGTTCAGGTGAGAGTGCACAGTGGCTCAGGCTGCTTCTCTGTCCAGTCTGTTGAACTTCCAAATATAAATACGGTTCACGATGAGTGACTCCATGCAGAAGTACATGAGATAGCCTTACTCACCATTAATAGGCGCTGGTGCTTCCAAGCAGAATACATACTGTACAACTTCTGTAAAGCACTTTGTGTGCACACTGTTTTATCAATGTAGTATGATGAGGGTTACATTTTCTTTTTAAGTGTATATGTGGTTATAAAACTAATTAAAAAGACCTTATGACATGAGGAAGTGTTTATTTCCTTGCTTTCATAAAGTATTAAGAGTTTCTGGTTACTGTGATATCTCTTCCTACACTTCCAAAGGTGATGATGGATGTTCTATAATGTCATACAGCTGGCTGGGAACTTGGTGTTAGGGTATTTCTATACCAGGCTGTGGTGCAGCAGCGCTATGCCCAGTATTTCCAATGAAAGCCTTGGAGAAGACAAGTTCTAGGTAGCGCGTGGTGCTTCTCACCATTGTGTTGTACCAAGTGAAGTGATGGCTTAATCTTTTGGGGGAAAGACAAGATTACATTGATGGTTCAGTGTGAAGTCATTCAGTTCCACCTGGGGACTTGCCCTGTTAGGTTTGTTTTAAAAAACCTTTCCACAAAATATATTTCTTCTCTGTTTAGTGTGTTCATTATGGAAAGGGATTGGCCATTTACAGGGTGTACTCTCATCCTTTGTTTTTTTGTAATTCTTTAGGGTTTTTTAAAGAATACTTGAAAATTCCCCATATTTTGCTTCTTCTCTTCCCAGTGCTCAGGAAGATGCGTTACTTTTAAGAGCATCCACTGAGCCAAGTGTTCTTGGGACATTGCTGACATTTCCATTTGTGCACAATAGCTTTTATTCTCCTATTCAGAGGTCACTGAAGTAATGTCTCAGCTCTTCTTTTTCCTTCATTTGAAAATATGGGATGAGATTCTAACCAAATTTAAGTCCCAGACAGACTAGATACTAGGTACTTTTCCCCAGTTTTTGCTTCCCAGATTCCTTGGCGTAGATTCATGTTTAGTTTCACTAGGCCTTAGAGACTCATCTGGGTTAGAGAAGAGCTATATTTGTTACGGAAAGGGGCAGGAAGAAACAATTAAAAATAAACTTCTTCAGGGAGAAAAGAAAAAGCATATGGCACTTGCACCTGGCCAGGTCACTCATGAGGCTAACTATGGGTGCTAGGGAAAAAAGTGTTGGCTGACAAAAGCAAACTGGGTAGTAATCTGCGTAACTTACTGTTCTGTGTCGCTGTGTCACATCTGATTTTCTTCCATTTGTGTTTATGTTTGTGCTTTATTCAGTTGCCACTTTTAAAAATAGGTGTTTTAATTTTTTTTTAATTTTATAAATGGAAACATACCATGACAGCGCCAAGTAAATAAACATGGAAAATAACCCCAATCAAAGTCACTGAAAGGGTGGTATTTTCTCCTCCTTTCGTCCCCCACTCCTTTCTGGGGCCTTGGAGGGTTTTAAATTCAGATTATGTTTGTCTCTGAATGGAGAGACTTTCCGTGCTCTTACTCTGGGCAAACATGGATGGAGGTGGTTTTATCGAGAGGGCTGCATGAGCTATGCACCTACTCAAGATGTCATAAAAGTGTTGTGCCCTGCAGGGAACCACTGTCCCCCTCCGACCCTCATCTTCCTCTCCCTTCCCTGCTGTAGTGGAGGCACTGAGGCTCCTGCAAAGTGAGAGGGAGCAACACGAAGCAGTGGGTACTGCTTTGCCACTAAGAAACTTGCCATGAATCTGGAAGCTGTTGATCAGCATCCATGTGGCACTACTCTCAAAGCAATGCCTGCAGTCTAGGAAGCCTCGCAGGAGCCAGCTCCTTATCTCAAGGACAAGGGCATGCCACGGTGGCAAATGGCTTTGATGCAACTTTACTTTGTTGGCAGGACTGCAGTACAGCCATAGCTCTGATGCAGATGCAGGAATGGCCACACCAGGTATGTTTAACCCTTGGAACGGTAAAAGTTCCTTGTGTCCATTTTTATATTGATGTACTAAAAATGTTTAGTAGCCCTTAGGAAATTATCTCAGTGCAGTGGAAGAGTCTGTATAATGGCATCAGCTAACGATTGCTCCGTGCCCTACGCCAGAACGTTTCTTAGTCCAGTAGCACTGTTTCTTGGCACCCCAAGTTCTTCCTGCAGGCACTGGGTCCAGCTTTGCTAGAAGTGATGGTGAGAGCAGGGAGTTTTGATGTGCTGTAGGCAAACAGCCAGAGTTCTTGCCTGGTGCTGGTACTTCTTCAGAAGAAACAAGCCTTTCTGAAGGCCACAGAAAATTCAGAGTGGGTGAACTAGGCAGTAAGCAGGGAGCTGCCTGGAGCCAGCCAGCAGGAAGGCATTGGGAGGAATTAAAACTAATCTGATTCTGGGCTCAAATGCTGCTTTTCTGTCTCTCATAATGGGGGAAAATTTTCACGGTATTTATTTGTGCACTGCAGACAACAGTGACCTTCAAAAATTTTTTCTTTGGGTGTCACAACTTCAGAAGTCAGATTTGTAAATATACATGAGTACATGCTAATATATCTGAATATATTTTTCTCTGTCAGATTAATTAAACTGTGTTCATTGCTAAAGACCTGGACTCTTCTCCCTGTGGGTATTTCTTCTGAAGACAGATACTTTATATTACAGTATGTCTCCCTAGCCAGCTCTCAGAGAGGAACAGAGCCCTCCTGGTCCTGTTTCTCCCCTCAGGGACAGTATCTGGGGCTGTGCGGTAGAATCATTCTTCCTCTGTACGCAGGTGTGCACAGACACACGCTCAAAGACACCTCCCCTGCTTTCTATTCATCCTTTCATCCCTGGTGTCAGTGACAGAACTGATGCATGAGAAGATGGCCATGGTCCTCAAGTGTTTATAACACCTTTTTTTCTCTCTTCAGATGTTTTTTGCTGCTTTGCACTCCTCTTGGGCTTCCAAAGCCTACACAGTTACTGTTAAGGAAAAACTCACAGCCAATACATCAAAGAGGGAGACCAAAAGCTTTGGTTTGGTTTTTCTGACACTTAAGCCTTTAGTGTGATGCATCAATTGATATTTCATTTTTATTACAGTACAATGGAGTATGCAGGCTTAACAGCAAGAGGTGTCCTTTTGATCTCTCATCACACACGAAAACAGGTGTCATAGTCCAGAGATTATGGAGCTCAGAGATTATTTGAAGAAGGATTAAGTAGAGTTATCATTTTTCTTAGCAACCATATCCAAAAGCATGAAATTCTTTTTAAAATGCAGACCTTATTTCAGTTTGTAGATAAACCTTATTTATTTGTCATACACCAGTTTTCCCTGCTGAAACTATGGAAGACTAGAATTCTTCAGAGTGTTTTGTACTAAAAAAATGCAGAAACAAATCAAACTGTGTACTTATAAATGCAATTAATAAAATAACTTTTTCCGAGTTTCCTAAAATTGAGGAAGAGGTTTTTTGTTTTTCCTGTTAGTTGATCTTTACAGAATAAAGTTCTCGAGATTATCCAGAAGATTATGGGGTGACTATTAATGGTCAGCACTGCACTGATTTATATACACATAGAATTGCTTAATCCAAATCCAATTTAACCTCCAAAAGTGAACAGAAGTCTCTAATGCAGTAAGTAGTGGTTCAGTATTTCAATAAATATGGCTGAAATTCTGCTCTGACTCATTCCAAGAGTCTTTCTCATCCCATTAGAAACTCTTAAAACAACCAAAAGGAATTTGGTCACCCACTGTGGATATGTACTAGAAAATGTTGATGGACTATATCTACCTGTTGTATTTTTTCAGCAGTGTATCCTGCTAAGGAAGCACATCCACCACTGATTGCTCAGCTTTTGTAGGGATACATTAGCTTTCGGGCTATTTATATTCCACACTTTAATGTGGCTGAAATCAATGGCAATAGTGTTGTGTTAGATTCAATTAACCTATTTCTCTAAGTTAGTGTAATTATAACACTCTTGTTGCCACCCAGATGTTTAAACGGCCCCCAAATATATAATTATTGGAATAAATAAGGAATTTAGGATTTCTAGGATCATAGGACCAGCAATACAGTAGCCTTGCATCCCAACAACTAATGCAAATTTATTCCAAGAGCAGGTAAAAGATTGAAGCCTTTCAAATGTGATTAACATTGATTTATTCAGCCCATCAAGTGACACAATTTTTATACATCTCATAGCACTTACTTGGGTTACTGCCTCCACAAAAAGCACCACAGTTAGGTCCTATCTTGCAGCTAAAGTAGGAAAAAGTCGTATTTGCAAAATGTTTGACTAACGTTTTGTGTTGTAGATAGATGCTGAACTGAAGTCTTTAGTTCAGCTCTTTGGTCTAGAACGAGGAATGATGATTCAGTCATCTTTAAGAAGAGATTACTGCTGCATGTCTGAGCCATCTTCCAGCTCCTCTCCCTATCAATGGAAATGAGGCTGCTCAGGGCTGAGCGGGCGCTGTGCTGCAGACCCAAAGAGCTGCTGTGTTCCCTCATCACAGCAAGCGACAGAAGCTGCGTGGCCCCACTTTCCCAAAATATTGTGAGGTTGCCAGCCTCATGTTTAGAGCTCCCTATTGCTGACCCAAGGGAGGAGGGGGTATGCCTAACACCCCTTGCTGTTGGAAACGTGTTCAGTAGTAGTCAACATGGATTCACTAAGGGGGAAGTCATGTCTGACTAATCCGTTAGCCTTCTATAATGGAATGACTGGATGGATAGATGAGAGGAGGGCAGTGGATATTGTCTACCTTGACTTCAGCAAGGCGTTCGACACCGTCTCCCACAGCATCCTAGTAGGCAAGCTTAGGAAGTGTGGGTTAGATGAGTGGACAGTGAGGTGGATTGAAAATGGGCTGAAAGATAGAGGGTTGTGATAAATGGCACAGAGTCTGGCTGGAGATCGGTGACAAGTGGTGTTCCCCAGGGGTCAATGCTAGGTCCAGTCCTGTTCAATATATTAATCAGTGACCTGGATGAAGGGATAGAGTCCACCCTCAGCAAGTTTTGTGATGATACAAAACTGGGAGGAGTGGCTGAAATGCCAGAAGGCTGTGCTGCCATTCAGCGAGACCTGGACAGGCTGGAGAGCTGGGGGAGGAGAAACATTATGAAATTCAGCAAGGGCAAGTGTAGGGTGCAGCACCTGGAGAGGAATAAGCCCATGTACCGGTACAGGTTAGGGGCTGACCTGCTGGAAAGCAGCTCTGTGGAAAGAGACCTGGGAGGCCTGATGGACAACAGGATAACCATGAACCAGCAATGTGCCTTTGTGGTGAAGAAGGCCAATGGCATCCTGAGGTGCATCAAGAAGGGTGTGGCCAGCAAGTGGAGGGAGGTTCTCCTTCCCCTCTACTCTGCCTTGGTGCAACTGCATCTGGAGTACTGTGTCCAGTTCTGGGCTCCCCTGTTCAAGAGAGACAGGTAGCTGCTGGTGCAGAGAAGGGCTACTAAGATGATTAGAGGACTGGAACATCTTCCTTACGAGGAAAGGCTGAGGGACGTGGGTCTGGAGAAGACTGAGGGGGGATCTCATCCACACTTATAAATACTTAAAGGGTGGATGTCAGGAAGATGGGGCCAGTGACAGGACAAGAGGGAATGGAAATAACCTTGAGCTCAGGAAGTTCCATATAAACATGAGGAGGAACTTATTTACTTTGAGGGTGGCAGAGCACTGGAACAGGCTGCCCAGAGAGGTGGTGGAGTATCTGTCTCCAGAGACATTCAAAACCCGCCTGGATGCCTTCCTGTGTAACCTGCTCTAGGTGGCCCTGCTTTGCTGGGGGTAGTGGGGGATGTTGGACTAGATGATCCCCAGAAGTCCTTTCCAACCCTATCATTCTGTGATTCTGTGATTCTGTTCTCTGATGTCTAGTCCAGATCTCTAAATGAAACCACGCAAGACATGGCTGTCCTGTGCACTTTGCAAGGAAACAATCTGAATCCTCTTCTGCCTGCAGCTTTGCTTTCCATTCAGGTTTATTCTTTTCTGGACTGTATGTGATTAATGTTTTATTTTAAAAGCCCAGAACTCAAGTAGACTAATCTTTCATCTGCCATGGCTTTTTTCTCACCTTCTTTAGCAGGGTGGAGAGATGCATTTTACTTTTTTAATTGTGCTTTCTCAGGGTAGAAAACTCAGGTATCTTGTTTTAGGAAACATTACTGTCTGTCAAAGCCTTTTTCTTCTATTCTTGGTATGTCTAGACTAACCTCTCTGAATCTAAAGAGACTTCTTAAGAAAACCAAATGCACGTAGAAACACCTGCCTCCTTCTGTTCCCAGCATGACTCCCATCTCCTGGTGTGTTAAATGGTTTCAGTACTCTGGGGCTCCGCCAGCTGTGAGGAAGCACATTTGTATTTTTGTGTGCTGCTGGATGGCCAGTGCTGTGTGATGACTCACACAAAGTAATGTCCTTTGTGTTCCCCGGCACTGCCCTGGTGGCATTGATGAGAGCTCCAGTATGGTTCCAGTTTATCGTGCTTGGGGAACAGAAGAGCCAGGAGTGGGGCTGCCCTCACTAACAGGAGTATAAGGAAGGCTCAGTGCGTTTTTGCCACTAAAAGCATAAGCAAAATTGACCTGTATTTATAAAGCATTTCCAGTACAGCAGCTGAGGCATCCCATGCAAAAACCAACTGTCAAGCCTGACAGCTCACCTGCCAGGCTGAATATTAAAGGATCCGAGAAGGATCTGCATCCTGACCTGGGCCAGTTGAGATGTTCCTGTTGTGGGGGCCTGCCTTGCCTCTTTGCTGACCATGCAAGAGAAGGGGAGGCACGCGACAGGGAATTGGATGGAGATTACCCACTCTTCCTGCAGGTGCTTGCAAGTGGTACCAGCCTCCTCGCAAGTTTCAGCTGTCTTCTTTAGACCATGCTTCCACAGGGAACACCGAGAGCCACTTCGCTGGAGAAAAATACATCCAAGGCTGCTTCTTCTGGATTTTTAGGGTAGAGATTAAAATCTTAAAATCTTAACATCTCACTATTAACAACGATAGTAGGAAGCTGTGTCTTGGTATGGAAAGAAGAAAGAAAAAAAAGAAACATTGAGAATGGATTTTTCCCAAACATAAAGCACATTTTTGGTGTGTTATCTTTTTGCCATACTCAGAAAACCTTACATACGGAGGTGCTAGCCCATGATCTGGAGTGCCTTGGCCCTGGTACAAAAGAAATAAATTAGAATTTACTTAGCAAATAAATGGCTGGTCATTAAAGAGGCTATGCTAGGATGTTGATGTTCAGAACATTTCCTGGAATGGCACAGAGCACAGTAATTTTAAAGGACAATTCCCACTGAAAGTTGATGAGATTGACATTCCTAAGTCAGGAGCTCCAACCACTCATTTTGCTGGCTTCCAAACCCAGCACATCACCCATTCATTTTATGTCATGGGGGCTGCAGGAAGAGCCGTGTCAAGATACGTCAAGTAGACAAACAGAAAGGGTGAAGCAAGAGATACAGGACTTAGGATGAGCAGAGCAGTGGCTGCTGGTAAGCAAACCGTGATATCTGAGTACCACCCATCTTTCAAATGTGGTTAGAAGTTTTCTTTGAAGGTTAACAGTGTAATCAGTGGAATAGTCTGCTCAGAACTACACAGACTTGTGCACCACGCAGAGCATCGGCACATGTGGTGACAACAAGCAGATGCTGGACCATGCATCTGAAAGTGGGAAGCTCTCTTAGGGTGCTTTAGATATATAGAAGAGATTGGCAGATTTATAGCAGACTTTGTCCATTCCCCACAAAACATAGCCCTGTTTATTTCTGAACAGGGCCCTGTGAGAAGCCAGACCCCATTGGTGCCCTGAAATTAAAACAAGTGGGAGGTGCTGATGTTTTTTCTACACTTCTGTGGAACTGAAGCGTTGGATTTGTGCCACAGCCTGCTATAGCCAGATGCATGCATTTATCCAAGTGAGGACTTACATGATTTAGGGTTGTGTGTAAAGGGTGAGGCGATGTCAGGCAAACAAATTTCTGCAGTGTCCAGTGGGAGGTTGGTTTGAGTCTCAACACCTGTGAGATGAGAAATAAATACCAGAGCCAGACCTTTGCCAGGAGTGTCATAGTATCTTGGGAAACACTTTCTAGAGCATTTGGAGGTTGCCTCCTCCAGATGACAACCCATAATTTTACATATGAGAGGTGAAGAGATCCACAATCCTTAACAGGGGTGCTGTTTCTTAACAACTTCAATGATTGCTCTGAAGGCACAGATATTACGGCTATCTCTGAATCAACTAAGCAGAGGACTGTTGCTTTGAATAATGTATTGCCTGTTGGTACATTGATAGCCTAGTAAGAAATTCCCAGGTGAGAAGCATCATCTTATTTTTGTTCCTTTTTTGTTTGGTTGTTTTTAAGGAAAAAGGCAGAATCAGTAAAAGATGCTTGAGAAACTGGCTAGAAATACGCTTCTAGCCTTGCCTAAATAGTAGGCGACTTGAAAATAAGTTATAGGAGATCAAATTAATTTCTGCTGTAACTTAATGGGAAGCCAGGTGCATAAATGGGAAGAACAAAAGAAGAATAACATAATGAGAAAAGAATGGTTCTGGCACAACACTTCACCGGGGGATATGAGTGGTGACTGTGGGTTGAATGTTGTTTGAATGTACCATCAAAGGTAGATTAAAGTCAGGAGTATCGTGAGAGGAAATGGATAACTAGCACAGCAAGAGCAGTTACTCCAGGGGCTTTCTGCTGCATGTATGTGCACAGCTGGGGCCTCTAAGGATGGGGGTTGTTTTGGAAGGGATTAAAGGTCATGTCAAGTTGATTTAGCACATACAAGTACTATTGGTATATTGCTTAGTCCCTAATTTGTGAGGTAGAGAACAAGAAGCTTGCACTATTTGCTCAACTGAAAAACGTTGGTTCCCCAGCACCACAACCACCAATTAAGAGCATTTCAAAAAACAGAAATCTAGCCTGATGTGTATGTTCAAAAGAAACCTATCTTTACAATGAGATCCAGGCTTCTCTTTGATTATAATATATACTCAGAACATCCTGAAACTTAAATCAGTTCTTAATCCTTGGTGAAAAGTATATTTTTATGCATTTAATTTCCATTTTGTGGCACAAAGCTGAGTTCTTGAGTGTGTTATACACTACTGGGACAAGAAACGCAGTACAAAGAGCACCAGATACACTATTTCCCTGCAGTCTCATGAAGTTCTGTACAAAAAGGTACAAACACTGGAGGTATTAAAGTTGGAAAACGAAATGCAAAGTTGTTTTTAAGTTTGCAATGTGAAGTAGCTCATGCTATATGCAATACGTGAGCAAAAACCAGTCTGCTTTCAAAATGGTTAAAGCAGTCGGCAGGGAAAGAGAGAATTAGTAACTGATGAAAGTGAATAATAAGCCAGGCAATAATAAAAAAATCTGAACATACAGAAAAAGCTTAATCACAACCTATATATAGATTTTACATCTCAGGGAAATAATATAACATATTGCTTCTTCAAGGACATCTCTGACTCTCATAATAGCCTAGATTTGTACTAGCAATCAGGATTCTCTAACAGTTTATTCCTGGCAATAAAGTAAGTTGCCTCATTTGAAAGATTGCCATAATCCTCATTCAAGCAATTCAAAGCTCTCAGCTGAAAGAGAGTGGGAGCAGCGTTTTCACCAGTGCCAGGAAGGTGACCGTCACAAGGCAGGAGGAGCACATGTCAAGTGCAATGTTCTTCATTAAACTGCACATCCATAGTGAGCAGATTTCTGACCACAACATTTTTTCAAGTTTCAAACACTGGAGAAAGCAACCCATTAGTCCTCACATCCTTCTTTTCTGACCTGCTGTTTCATAGAAGTGAAGATGCCCCGCTCTTACAAACCAGTGATTGAAGGAGTCTGACAAAAGTACTGACTACTCAAAGAGTACACCACCTCTTCTCCTCATTGAGGCTTTGAAGAGATTTAATTTTTCCTTCAAAATGTAAACATTTTCCTGTAATTTTTATTTAATGAGAGATGAGGATTCTCAGCCCTTACTGGACGAAGGCCTAGCATAGAGGTTACTTGATAAAAATGAGAGGAAGGGTGGCCTAATTCTTCCTTACCTAGACATTCTGGGGGGGACTAAGACAACAACATTACTTAAATCCGAACAATTCTTATCCTCCTCAGTGAAAAATTCTGTTAGTCATAAGCAAGTATTACAAATTCTGTACGAAGTGACACAATACTGCACAGCGCCAGCTCAAACAGATTAAATCTAAGCAAGAAGTAAGGTAGGAAGAAAAGGCTACATCCTCTAGGATGATCAGGGCAACAAGAACTGCAAAAAGAAAACTAAAAGGAAACATGCCAGGTGTAATCCTGTGAAAATAAGCATTTAAGGGCATATGGTTGCTGTCTATAAATACACCATGCATGCAAACACCGATAGGAAAATTAAATATTTAAGCTGAAGAACAGTGGTGGCACAAGAAAAAAAACTGATTCAAAGCAGCCATTAACAAACTTATGCTGAAAGTTGCACATGCCTTAGAGAGCAGCGCAGCTCTGCGATGCTCTTCTGGAGGAGGGAGGAGCGAAAATCTGACTATTTTTAACATGGAGCTAGTTAAGTTTATGAAGAGAATTCCTGTGTCCTGTGTAAAGTCATTGTCATGATACTAAGAACATATTAAATTTCAGTACTTTATTTATTTAGTGTCTTTGATCCAAAGCACTTATATAAAAAAGCAATAATGAAAATTCCTTTCAACCAGTACAATAAAAGTCATAATTCCTTGGGGTATTTCATTTTCTTTAGTAAAATGCAATTTGGACACATTCCATTCCATATTTGCAGAAATGACAGAGCATCAGCCCTACGAATAATAATAAATCCAGAACATAAGATAAGCTAAAGGTTATTGAAATGATGTGTTGCAAAGTTTGGATCCAGCCTTTGCAATGCTAAACTAACAACAGCTGAGGAAATTTGTGACTCTTTGGCAAGTTTACAGGTCTCTTCAAATAACTGCCCTGAAAGTCGTTGGTTTTCAACTCTGTGAATCTACTGCTGGTGAAACTGAGATAAAACCACTACTTGAAGCTGGATTCTCTCAAGGCCCCCAGCCAACAGACCTAGTGAGAACATGCAGTGTCCTTGACATCAGTGGAAGAGTTTGCCACCTCTGCATCATGTAACCCAGCTGGACTGTATGTGCTGCACAAGCCCACCTCTTCTTTCCCTTATTTCTTTCATGGTATTTCAATCCAACAGGTAATGTAGAGCTGTGCTGTGTTTTGGGTGGGTGTTTGCAGGTGTACGATAGTTTACACACAGGCAATATGAAGCAGGGACAAGACTATTGATGCCTGTGACCCAGCAAAGAACTTAAACCAGCCCTCCAGAGTCGAAAACCTTAACAAAATGTTTCAAGTTTGAACACCGTATTTGGGTTTTCTAGGACTATTGACTTCATAGCTTATGCAGGCTATGTTGAAATCTCCAAGAGTTTTATTTTGTACAGTTAGAAAGGACCTGTTTCCTTCACACTTCCTGGCCTAAATCATCTCCTAACTGACGTGAGGGGTGGGTGTTCAAAGGAAACAGGGGTGTGGGGATGTGTGTAAGTTATTTCACACTGTGCATTCTGTGATAGATCACTAGGCAAACACGAATCTGATCCTGGGTGCTCAGCTTTCTGGTTTTAGGTGGAGCTGATGCAGCAACATCAAAAGATCCAGACCAGGCAGCAACCTCTAATAGCCTAAAGAAGGGAATTACCTATTATTATTATGAATATTACCTATTCATACCATATTTGCTTTATTCTACCCACTGGGCAACTCCTTCTCATGGCATATAAACACAAGCTTCCATACATGATAATTGTAGATTTAGTATTTTAATGTCTCTTCTAACTAGTTTGAATTTATTTTCTGAACCTCTCTAGTCTTCACAAGTAAAACAAACAAAAGAATAGGAAGAAAATTATTAATTGGAATATTATATGAACCTATAAATGAGATGGAAAAGCAGCAGGATCTGAAGAGAAATGCTGTTCTGCCCACTGCATGCCAGTAGCTTGTTTCAGAGCACAGATTCCTACAAGTATAGAAAGAGAGAAGCTGTGGCTTCTGCCTGTTGGCTACAATTGTTTGATCTCTGTACAACTGCCTAACGGAAGAGACCGAGCACTCAGAAAATAAGCTAATGCAGATTCAAGATGACTCTCGAAGATCTCGAGATCTGCTCTCTCATGTCTTCTTTTTCTTTTTTTCTTTAAAAAGTACAAGCCAGCCCTTGAAAGGATTTAAACCAACTACGTCACAGAAGCAGGTGGGAGCATCTGCCCACAGTGAGTGCAGTATTAAGCTCTTTTTCTTTATCTGTTCCTTTCTTAGGTCCTCATACTCTTCCTTAGCATTAAGTTGTGAGGTGCTTTCTGAGGGAAAATGTGACTTACAGGGTTTTTTTTTTCCTTAGAGTTTCTTTGGCAGAAAGCTTAATAGAATTGTCTGCCATCAACACCTGCTTCCAAGCTTTCTTGATAAAATTAGATTTTATATCTCAGCATCACATATGGCATCTTTATAATTAGCCTTTTTGCAGTATGTGAATGTCAGTTCCTAAAATGCTGCCTGTACTGTTCATGTGGGAATATTTCACTTCATTAAACATTTCTAAGTTTTTCTAGTTGTTGAAAACCCACGTTTTTGTGTGTCTAATCTCAGAACCGTTTTAATGCACTGAAATACAGCTTAAACACTGGAACCAAATTGTGTGCAGATCACTTCTGGAAATGGGAACCTGCGATGTCTTCTCGGGCTTTCATACCTACAGCCACTTGTGGAAATGTTGTTTTGAATATGCAGCTATCTGAAAATGAGAGGTGGGCTTCTTCAGAGGGCTCAGTATTGGCCTAATCTTGGAAGCAGAGGTAGGTTTATACTTCGGAGCGTCTGAAAAATGTTACCATACATAGCATTTCAGAAAAACAACACATAGTTTTTAACACACACGCTTAAGAGTAAGCAAACTTCCATTGAAATGTGAGGCTCAGAAGTGTTTTCAGACATATGACAATCAGAATTACCAGTCAGAAAGATGGGGAAGAGCGTTTCTGTCTCGGTGAGTCACAGGTGATTGTTTTAAAGTGCTGTAAAATGCATGGGAAGTCCTACACTAGTACCAATACCAGTAGAGGTGACAGGTGATTTTTTCATTACTCATGTCACAGTTGAGAATTTTTATTCCACTTGGGTATGTTCATTTCTCTGCTTAGAGGAGGAAATGCACAAAGTAACAGATCATCACTGTACTGCTAGCACTAATGTCATGGAAATGGTAACATTTGTATGGAAAAGTCAGCATTTAGTACCTATGCAATAGGATGAAAATGTGCAAACTGTCAACTTGTAATAGAAATCAATGTCTTTAGTTTCTCAAGTGCAAAGTTACTGCAGTGTCAGCAACACTATCCTCTAGGGAGAAAGAAGACAAATAGGAAAACATTTATAAACAAAGCTCTTGATAGCTTTCATGCAAACTGCTGTCAGACTTGTACACTAATGCAGTGAATCATTCAGGCTCAGCTCACTGGGGGTGCTCCTGCTCATATTGGTAAGACTGGCCATAAGGGATTTAACTTTATAAGCATAGTAGTCCCTTAAGTTGACTGATGGAACTTCTTTCATGCCATCACCAAAATCACAGCTTCTCATGGCGCTCTCTAACTGCTTCTGACGCCTATAAAAGTGGGAGAATTTATTGAAAATCAGTGTAATGGGAAGCACTACCACTAGGATACCGGCTAGGATGCATGCAGATGCCGTCAACTTGCCAGCAGTGCTCCCAGGCACAACATCCCCATAACCAACTGTGGTCATGCTAACGGTAGCCCACCACCAACAAGCAGGGATGGTGGCTAACCCCTCATTCTCTTCTTTCTCAATGGTGTAAGCCACTACTGAGAAAATTGAGATGCCAACAGAGAGGTAAAGTAAAAGAAGCCCCACCTCTCTGTAGCTATACTTCAGGGTGGCTCCAAGAGACCTGAGACCCGTGGAGTGTCTAGCAAGCTTTAAGATGCGAAAGATCCTCATGAGTCTCAGGACTTGTGCAACCCTGCCTAGATTTGCTAAAGTTGGACTACTTTCCACCACCAAGTTGACAACTAAGGTAATATAAAATGGAAGGATAGACATTAGGTCAATCAAATTCAGGGCATGCTTGAAAAATTTTAAAAAGTCAGGAGCCACTGCAAATCTTGCCACCAGTTCAAAAGTGAACCATGCAATACCAAAATGTTCCACGATTTCAAAGCGAGGGTCTTCCTCAGGGTTCCCGTTGCTGTCAACAATCTGAAAGTCTGGGAGACTGTTCAGGCACATGGTCACGATGGAGCCCAGCACCACCACTATTGAAAGGACACTGAAGATCCGGCTTAAGACTGAGTACCCAGGATTATCCAAAGCAAGCCAGAGCTGCCTCCTGATGTTTCCAAAGGGCTGTTTGTCAAATTTAGAGGCATCGTTGTAGAATGCCAAAATCTCATCAAAAGAAGATGTGGTACTTTCCTGGTCACTTTGTTCATCCCATTTCTCTTGGTCTGGCTCCATTTTCCTCCCGTGGTAGCTGTAACTGCAGCAGGAGTCTATAAAGAATTCATTGATGCCCCAGTACTCAATCTCCTGGCTGAAAGAAAACACGCAGAGTTCACCCATCACATGGAGCTTGCCGGTGTTATAAAAATGTAGCACGTAAGGAAAGAGCTCGGGATTCCTGTCAAAATAAAATTCATTCTTGGTGTCATCATAGTCGTCGCAGAGCTCCAGTATCGACTCCTTCGAGTGGCAGCTCAGCAGTTTGCCCAGCCTGGTCTCAGGGAACCTTAATAATGTGTTGGATCTCATCTTTTTCTTAAAGCCTCCAACGTTGATGCTGATCTCACTGTCTTCAAAATTCGCTTCAGATAAAGCCTTCAGACTCTGCCCTGTCATAGTGAGATCCTTCCAAAGGTGTATAAGGAATGAAAAGCTAGGATGCAATCGCACAGAAAATCGGCACAATGAGCAAATCTGCAGCATGTTCACCTATTTACGCTTTTGCTCGTCTTTCTTCTCTTTCTTTGCCCCTTTCTCCCCTTGCCCTGTTTCCTCCCTTTCCCCCTTCTTTCTCCCACCGAAGACACTGAGGGCGGCTCCTTTGTTCCCGCCGCAGGCTCCGTCCCTCTCCATACCCTCCACCTGAGCCGCGGCTGTGGCTCCTACGTTTCCCCCCCCCGTTACTCACGGCCTTTGCGCCACCGGCTCCGCGCGGACCTTC
>VZZY01013871.1:166569-314016 GCA_013400335.1 Eurystomus gularis
GGCCGGGCGGCCCCAGCTCCCTGCGCGGCTGCTCTTGGCGGGACGCGGTTCCCGCGCGGGCCTGTGCGATAGTGCCGCGTTACGTGGTCACCGGTGGCAGCGTCTCCGCCCGCGCCGGAGGCGGCTGTGGAGAAATCCCCCCGCTCCTGCTGAGCCCGGCGTGGGGCCGAGCTTCCCCGGGGAGAAGCCTGCTCCCGTAGGAAGCGGCGGCAGACCCTGCGGGCAGGAGCTGGCTGTGCACCTGACCCACCCTGAGCGGGTGGCCGGCCGCACAGGGCACGGGTGCTCCAAGACGGGCGCGTTGGGCCAGGCTAGCCCGCCTTGTCTCCTGGTAGCTGCCTTGTGACCACCTCTCACTCAGGATCCCACACATCTGGAATCCAGCTCTTGGAGATGGGTTGCTGTCAATGCTTTGCAGGATCAGGGGGTGCAGCAGGACGAAGCCTCCGCACTTGCTTTCCCCAGCCCTGGCAGAGCCCTGAGCACTCCAGCCTTGCACATCACCCTCAGCTTGTTCCTCAAACCCTTGGAGAGGGAGAGAGGTTATACATCCCAACTGCATTACATGACCCCTATGTACAAGAAACCCCCACAGTGCGAGTCAGGCAAGTAAGTCCTGGTCCATGCCAGTGGCTGGGTCTCTAAGACCCTGCTCAGCTTTCCTCCCTGGAGGAGGTGACCACCCCACCACATCCCACCAACGCTTGTGCACTGTGTAGCTGCAATCCCCACACTGCTGGAGAGGCTCACGCAGCGGTATGCATGGACACACAGCATTGTCAGCCTCCCAAAAGGATGCTTCAAAAGATCCATGCTTCAGGGATGCCACAGATGCAGTCCCTGCTTGCCTTTTCTCGGGTGGTGCTTACTCTTGCCTCTCTCTGCTGTTGGTGAGTGCCCCCATTTCCCCCTCTGGCCCTCCTCTGGTATGTCCCTCCCTTTGCTACAGATGCCCTGGGTCGGGGCTCTGAGTCCCAGCATGCTTCACTGCATGTCCGGTGGCATCTCATGGGACGCTGAATCCACACTGAATTACGAACACCAGGCTGCCCTCCTGGCCAGGGCAGTGCTGCTGCTTCTTGGTTCTGTCTCCCCAGCCCTTATTCTCCTGGAAAGAGGGCATACAGGAGACAGAGACTGCACACAGCAGGGAGGAGGCTTTGCAAATGCAGTGATGACCTGCATGTTTCCCTGTAACGATGACTTTTCATCTCCAGAGAGGCAGCTCTCCTGCTTCCCAGCGGCAGCATCGCTGTTAGGTTAGTTTGTGACAGCCTCCTCCTCTCGGGGCTCTGCTGGTGAACCGCTCAATGGGGAGCTCTAATTATACTGGCTTCTAGTGCCTAAGGCAAGGGATGGCAGGACACAGGACCGAGAACCTCCACGTTGGGATTTCTGAGTTGCAGGTCCCCCACATTCCCTAGGGCTTGGATAAAACACAAAACTTCTCTGCTGTAATTTCCCACTCACCATTAGGAGAACAAAAATAATACATACCACGTATTCCTTAGTGATGTTCCAAGGAATAGTGAGCTGCTGGTGGTAGTGCATGCAAGTGATGTCTCTGTGGTTTCACCAGCTCTGTGCTATCCTACGTCTCTAGCGAGGGCTTTAAACATACTGAAACATCTTCAGCAAATCTGTAAAAAAATATTTTCACTACTTTCCATTCTTATTCTTAAATTAGGTATTTTTCCCCTAATGTTGCTTCGGAAGAAACTAAGTGGAGATACGTTTAGAGAATTTCCAAGCTTTTGTATGTTGTTCTTGCCTTCTAAGCTACTTGGCTAAAAAAATGATTATAGGCAGCCTCATGTTCATTTCTTCATCTCTGCTCTTATCTTTACCCTGGAAAAAACACCAGTCACTTTTCTAACCTGTATTTTCTCATTAAAAGGCACAGTGAAGTTTACACAAAGATACTGGAGATAAACAGCAAAGTAATATAACTGTGTAAGGTTACAACTCCCACTAGCCTAATATAACTGCTCTTGTAATTAGGGCTAATTGGCTCAGCCGGAGCATTTCACTAATAAGGCTAAAATGCTTCCAGCACCCAAGATAGTAATCCAGATTCCACCTGAATGTTTCTGCAAGGCAGGCACTCTACTCAGCTCCACAGACACACAAGCAGGTTTGTTGCTGACCTACAGCTTTTGCCTTTTCCAACAGTAAGTACAGGACAAACTGCTGTGGGCATGCTACCACTGGTGGAAACCAAAGCAAAAGATCTGCTTTGATAAGTCGAAAAGAATCACGTATGTCATTTTTGCACAAAATGAACTGATGATGTGTCAGATAAAAGCAAATTTTGGGATGCACTAATGATAGATCAAACAAATATAAACCAGCACTTTGTCTCCACAGTCCTGTGGATGCTTCTTAGAGTGAGAAGAATGCAAGAGGAGTGCTGAGGTGGGGCAGGGATGGGAATGTAAGGAAGTGTGAAAGAATTGCCTGTTGGACTAGGGAGATAAATGAGTGACTTGTATCACCCTAGGGCAATATTATGAAAACTCAACTAACTTTGAATCTACCAGTTACAGTTTTTGACCCTGAGACTGTATGAGAGAGACAGGGCTTGTTTTGGTGCACATGGTACCATGTTATCTGAGGAATATGAGAAGGTGCCAGTGCTGTGTGAAAGCATGGGATAGGTACAGGTGCCTGTCAGGGCCCATCTGGGTCTGGAGGCTTACTAACTGCAGCATGTTTGGCTGCTTTGGGCTTGTGTTGACCTGAGCTATGAGGGAATGTGAAAATTACTGCCCTGCTAGCAACCGACTCGGTGTGTAGGTAGCTGCCGCCTAAGCAGCCACATCCTCAGACAACATCTCCTGTCTGGTCCCTGTTGGCTGTCCCACCACTACAGCAGCTGAGCTACCCCACAGTGAGTTTAATGCTGATGAGGATACATGGCACCATACACTGATATCTTAGATGTATTGTCAGCTTTGGAAGAAGTGAAACTGCTATGTCTACTACTACTTCTATAATGTTAATGAAATATTGAGTAAGGTCTAAAGGAAGATATAGGACCTAAGTCAGTGGTTTTATCAGCATTTCCACTGAATAATGGAATGATTCACTTTGGACCTGAGGACACAACCATCTATTAAGGATGCAGGTGGAACTTCAGTCTTCAGTCCCATAACCACAGGCAGAAAAGAATTGCCATTTGTTTATGAATCTGCTAGTTCTGTAAGTGCCCTGACAGACATGCCAGCTTTTCTTAGGAGCCGCAAGCTCCTGTGGCATTTGCAGTATGAAACTGGGGAAGGCAGAGAGTCAAACGCTTTACTAAGCTAGAAGTTTACAAGGCAGTGACAGTGGTGTCTGAAAACAGATCTCCACTGTGACAGAGTGGAACTGCAGTGGACCACAGAAAGGCCATCTGGCAGCTAAAGAAACTGAACCATATACTGAACATAAACTGAGCATTTTATTTTGGCTGACAGCACCTCAACAGAGTGACAAATACTGATCTTTTGCGGTGCACGGATTGCATGAGCAATGAAATGTTACTGTGGTGACTCTGCAATATTATACCTTTCGTTGTGAGTTGACCTGCTTGGTCACTGTTGTGCCTGCTCCACCTGATTCTTGTCTATGAGGGACTTATGATAATATTTGCTTTTCCAAGCCCTGGGGCAAGCATTGTCTTCCTCAATTAAATCACCATATCCCAGAATCATGGAGTGCAAGGCAAAAACTGATCATTAGAAAATGGTGACTTTCTTTTAGTATAGATTTTAGAATTTCAACTTTCTGTTCCCTATTGAAAATTAATGTCTGTGATAGGTTAAATGAATCACACCTAAAGACCTCACTGACAATACATTAGAGGAACCTGCAGATAGTATGTTTACATGAGCTTTTTACTTGGGCTTGGGATTGTGCTTTTGAAGTGGCCCTCTTGATCAGCTCTGCTACCTTGATCTTGCTTACATTAAATCGGAGAACTATATTCCCTTTGGATGAAAACAACTCAAAAGCTGAGCTGCAGGAGTAAAGCATTTCCAGTAGCAAATAAGCAGTAGGAAAGAAGGGGTTTCAGAACTGCAGTTTTGGATCTAAGATGATGACCTAATACAGTTAAGCGGTCACTTTCCCAGTGGCATTGGTGCAGTCAGCAGTAGGCATGACCTTGTTGATATTTGCCTGAATGGAAATGGGGAGAAAGAGGATCTTGCTTGGATTCAGATTATAGCTATTAGTAATACATTGTGATTAAAAAGCCTAGTTCCGTGCTGTCAGTCAGCTGACTTGAAGCATTTGAAGGATATTTCACTTGCATTTGGCTCCTACCTGTATATTTCTTCCCTTATACTTCTCACACTTCTGTGTATCTAGAAAACAAAGCCATGAGAAATCCAGTTGCAGCAGAGGTCGTCTGGACAGATCCTCAGATCTGATGTGTTCTCAGCTGATTTGCTCTCACTAAGAACATGCCTCATGCTTAGATGGTGCAGCATGTCTTTTCTCCATTTTCCTTCTGTGCACTTTTGAAGACAATGGAGAAAATACTGCTTGCTCTATGCAAGTTAGAAAAAGTTCACAAAAAGCTAATCTGGGCCTCTTACTCTAAAAAGAGTAATTGAGGTAATTTCTTGTTTCCATAGATATATGTTTCAGTGATACAGAAATCCCCATCTTAAATAAAAAAGCCAAGTTGAATACAAGCAGGAAGAGCAGTTGCTACTTGGAAACATTTTACTCAAAAAACATCGGTATGAGAAACCCCCTCCTAACTTGCACCTATTTCAGTCTGGGAGGAAAACTTACTTTGATTATGAAACCAGCATGCAAAAGGTCAGGAGAAACCTCTTGAGCCAGGTCATCCAGGCTTACAGATTGTCCTAACTTCCTAGAGTAGCAAAGGGCCATGCAACACTTTACACATGTTATTAAGCTTCAGGCCATTGTTGTTCAATTTTGCAATGATGGACCAGCTCCAGTGTTGTCACCATTGCCAGACATATGGATCAGATCACCACTCTTCACACTCTGTTAGCACAGGCCTCACCAGCACAGTCTCTGCTCTGACTGGCCTGCCTCAGGTGCAACCTCGGAGTGCTCTGCAGAAGGGTACAGGCAGGCAGCCTTTTGTTGCCCTTGCCTTTTGTTGCCCAGCCTCATCACTAGGGATATTGGCAAGGACAGACTGATCATTTCATGGCCAGCATCCACACATTGTGAGGCTAGTCTGCAGTGGGCCAAGTAAAGCTTGGAATCATAAGCATCTTTAAAAAAAAATAGGGGACTGTAAGAGAATGTTACACTTCATCTGTCCAAGCGTATTTATTTTACAACTGAAAGCCTTAACGCCTTGATTGATGAATGAGATAAAACAAATAAGCAAAGGAAATGGAAGGCAGGCCTACCAGCAACGTTCCCTGCACCTCCCAAAGGTGTTTCTGCAGGGAGAGGGCAGAAGATGTACTATCTGCTTTCTACGCCTGAGTTGCCACTGCCACCCTTTACTGGCTGCCCAGTCAGCTTGATGCTGCCAGATCTGGTGTCTGCAGCCATATTTTAGCTTGAGAGAAAGCTCTGCTGCATCTTTGGCTGAGGTCATAGAAATTTGAATGGAAAGATTTTGGGGAGCTAACGTAAGTATTAAGACTCAGCTCTGACCATAGAGGACCATCACGGGGTCAAGCCTTTTTTGCCTCCCAATACATGTGCAGCTCAGGTCTAATTCAGAAGCTACAGATTCCTGCCTCTTAAACATAGATCTCAGCTTCTTTAATATGAAATACCAGCATTGTCAGTTTTTTATGAAGCCACTCAACACCAGATCCTTTGTTTTATATTCATATTGCTTGTGAAACATTTAGTTGTTGCACTGTGGGTTTTGGTGTTCACAGTTCCTCAGTCTCCACTTTATCCGCACCAATTGCTCTACCAAGAACAAAATTTGCCTCTGTTGTGAATATTCTCTCCCAGTTTGTGTGGATCATTCACCACTGCCTCACAAAATACCATGTGCAAAGTTTGCCAGCTGGGAATTTAAGGTGAATCTGTCTCTCCTTGAGATGTTTGTAGCAAATAGCCTGGAAGGGCACTATCTGGGAAATTCATGACCATTATATGCCACCAGCAACATGTGCTTCTATAACTATATCGCCTCCAACAACAACTTGTCCTTTTTTTTTTTTTCTTTGTAACAAGCTGAAGCACAAAGAGAAAGATTCTGTGCCACACAAAGCCTTACTGTGGTTGGAAGAGGGTAGATTTAAATTAGAAGTTAGGAAGAAGTTCTTCACTACGAGAGTGGTGAGACACTGGCACAGGTTGCCCAGGAAGGCTGTAGATGCCCCGGCACTGGGTGCATTCAAGGCCTGGATGGGGCTTTGAGCAGCCTGGTCTAGTGGGAGGTGTCCCTGCCTGTGGTAGGGGGGTTAGAACTAGATGATCTTTAAGGTCCTTTCCAACCCAAACCATTCTATGATTCTATGCTATAGGGTTTTTTTAAATTCTGCTGAGTGGAAAGCAAACAATCAACTTTAACCATTTATTCTTTAGTAACTGCCCACAAAGTAAGAGGAATTAAAATTTCTCTCATAACCTACAAAATGCTTATATACCATTTTGTTTTAATGGGAGAGCACCCCCCATCCCTTTAAAAATACCAACAAACAGTGTGCAGCAACAGTCCATCTCTGAGTCAGTGACTATAACTGTGCAATGGTAGCACCTTTCCTGAGATGTATCTCAAAGGCATTTGGGGCTGTAATGTATCCTAAAGGTTGGTCTTGCCTATCTGAGGGTCTGATCAAGAGTATGCACATTCTTATGTGCCTCCAAATATATCCTGGTTGTTAAGAGATCTCTCACTAGCAGATGAAGGATCAAGAAACTATTTTCTTTGGATTTAATTCACTTTGGTATTTTTTGATTGCATTTAAAACAAGAATAAGACAATTAGAAAAATAAAAAAGGATCACTAAATAAGATTCTAATTAATGTTTCCCATTGCTATCATGGAACAAAAGGTTTTACAGTTTCTGAAACATGTTGGGACCTCTGTGTTCAGCTTCTATATACAATGCAGGAAGTCCAAAGCATCATGGGAAACCTTATTCTGAAGGAATGCCAGTCCAGATACATACTCTGAAGGGTTTCATATGGTTCAGATCAGTTTATAAAAAAAGCCTCTGAACTGTTCTATCATTAGCTAACATGATTTTAAACTTCAAAATTTTTAACCTCCATTCAACAAAGCACTTAACCATACACTTAATTATAACCACCTCCGGTTTTCAGAACTATACTTTCCTTTGCTCTTCTGGAGTTTGTTATTTTTATAATAAAGGGTAAGAGGAAATAATGAAGTCATTTTTTTTCAAAAGCTTATACTATGGAAATATGAGAATATAGCAGTAGTTTAAGCTTCACCACTCAGCTCACTGACTGATTCATTTGGTATAAAGTCAAGGGAGGGCCAGCATGTTGTGAGCACAGGAAAACCTGAATTCCATTTTATTTGTTTTTCTTTTCAAACCACTGCTTTGTGGAGCAATTCTGAACTTTGCTGCAGTTGGAATATTACACTAACCAGCCGCTGATCAAAGACTTCACTGAATCTAGGTCAGAACTAATTTGTGAAGCTTGCAGACTTAGTCACTATGGCAGCTTTCTGAAAGGTACAGATGGAGAATCCATGAGCTGTGGGAACAGAATTATGGGGCTTCTTCTCACCATCAGTTTTAATGCAATTTGTTTAATTTCCTTTTCCAGGAGTTCCTTTTTCTCAGGGTTCCTAGTAAAAAAAGGATTAAAAGTGACAGCCACAGCTGTTTTAGGAAATTCCCGTGGAGATATCAGATTGGTAGCTGGCTCAAGTGATGTTGAAAGTGAATGCTTCTGGTCTGAGCAGGTGGTCTATGAACATTACGAAAAATCTGTAGCCTTTTATAGTGACTTTCATCTCAGGATCAGAAAGTGCTCTATAAATATCAGTTCATCCTGCCTTACAACATCCCTGTGAGGTGATCACTTTGTAATTGAAGAGAGTGGGTTTTATGGCCCACAACTTTGCTGCTGGCTGTGAAATCCTATTTGTGATTCCCATGATCTACCACAAGTAGAGCAGGTGTATTGCTTCTGTGTCTGGAAATATGAGGTGTTTGAGATGCAGCGATGCTTGTGCCACTGGTACATGGGTTCTTCCTGCCTTCTGATCTCTTTCACTGTCCCTTGTTCTCCTGCTCTCATTTCCTGGTACCCCCTGCAATGTGCACACACTATCTGTGCTTTCTTTTGAATTTCCACCTTGTGCCATATTTTCTGGAGAGAGCTTGAATAGATGCATGCTTTGCAGATTGTTTCTCTGTGGTTCCTAGGATGAAATCAATGTACTAATATGTGCTTCAGCCAGCCTTATTCCAGGTGTAGCAGTGGGGAAAACAGCAGTGCTCTCCATTCTTAGTATGGTTGGGATTAATTTAAAGGGTTAACTTAGCATCACAGAGACCACATCAATAGACAGAGATTGTCTGACTGAGCAATGTCCTGCAGCCAGCAGAAACTGACTTGTAAAGCAGTCCTCTCTGCCCTACAGATGGGCTGGAGCATAAGGTTCACTGTGTTTACTTTAGCAAATATTACTTTTGTATTTCACAAGAAACCATGAACGAGCTTGTTTCAGAGCCCAGCCATAACATGACAAATATTATTTGTGTGTGTGCATCCACTGTGTGTGTGTGTAGGCACTGCTTATATGGTAACCACTAACACTTCTTAGACTTTAGGATAGGATTTTCATACAAAATCAGTGTTTTCCGTGGGGGTTTTTTGTTTATTTGTTTCTATATCTGTAGAGACTATTTATGTTGAGCACACTTTGACCTGCACCAAACATACTAAAATTCAGCCATATTCTAGCTCTAATTGTGGCCTCTGCGTACATAGCCGTTCATGCCCTCCAAAGATGGTGTTACTTCCTTCAGTAAAACGTGGGATCAGGAGCATGGGGGAAGATCCATATCTCCAGATGAAAATGCACCCAGTTGCTTGGGTAAAGGCATGAGGCTTTGCTGCCTGTGTGATAGTACTCAGGTTATAAATAGCAACTTTTGACATTGTCAACCCACAATCCATGATGCTGTCTGGTAAATCCTAGTTTGTTGTTTTTCACATTCTGTAAAATATTATTGCCATCCAAGGCTGAAAGGAAAATCTTCATCAGTCTCAGTCTGGAACTTGTACTGCATATTATACCTCTTAGTACAGTAAGGTTAATAATACTGACTCTATCCTCAGCCAATATTTAGAGCACAGAGAAATCCTTAAATGTAAAGATATTTGAGGTTTTTATGCTGTTACACCAGAGGAGTAACAGTTATAATTTTAAAATTTGCTTTGTGAAGGACTTTACCTTTCCACCTCCATAGCACTCAGCATATCTGGATCTCCACCCTAATTGTGGCCTCTGGGTATTGCCATAATATAAACATCAAACAAACATAATTATTGATAAAAGCGGGCAAGTTATTACTTCCTTTGATTTGTGGCTTAAAAGATTTCCATGGACATGCATTTTTCCTAGTCTACAGCTCTAAATAGATGAATACAATGGCCAGTATGTGAGGATAGTATCACTGAATTAAAAAGGCTGAGGATTCTTTCCAATGGCTGAATCAAAGTGACTGAGTTCAGCTTTCAGTCCATTTGCATTTTGGCTGTATCACAACTTGCTACATATTTCTTAGTAAAAAGTATTGAATGATCAGATGGAACTAAAAACAGCCTGGGAGAAATGGGAAATTTTGTTGAGAGACAGCAAGCAATCAAGAAGTTTACTATTGTAGGAGTTTGTTCTGTACCCCAAAGAGGGGAGCAAGGATGATAGTTTCTTGGAGATTAAAATGTGTAATAGCAGGCAAACCTTTGTACACTCAGAGCATCCAGTTCTCAACACAGCAAACAGTAACCTAGAAACATATGTGTGCTGAGCAATAACACTCATAAATCTTGAGAGATTATGTGTTCCTAATGTAAGACTTCAGACTGATCTATTTTGTTAAGTGCCAAACTTCAGCATGATTCAATCAAGTTTTACTTAATCTGAATTTATTTACTTTTTGTGATGATGATTCATTGAACATGTCTGTAGTCCAGTCTGTTGAACTAATTTATCAGGCATTTTGATGGACTGGTGATTTGTCTTCTCTGAACATTTCCTGGTATATTTATTTATATCATCTGGATTGTGTAGAACAAGAACTGCAGTTCTGCTAAGAATTAAGCATTCCTCAATGATGCCTTTTGTAACAGGAAACACTCTCTAGATAGGTATTCTTGTTGCAACGTAGCTGAACAACTAGGCTAGGAAAACCTCTTATCTATAGATCCAATTCCCCTAACCAAATTCCTGTGTTAACCTGCATAAATTTGTATTAGAGACACAACTTGGCAAAGATGGAGGGACAGCAGTGGTAAGATTTCCCTGTGCAGCACATGGGGATTTCCTGGAGGCTGGTCCAAGAGTGTAGGTCAACCGAAGAAGAAAGAAGACACGAGGAGTTTGCTTATATAGCCCAGCTAACATGCAAGGACTGTGCAGAGAGGCATTCTCACACTAGCTGTCCTCTGGCTCTTACAGATAATGATATGATGAGACAGCCCAGGCTGGACTTCAGCATAAGTTGGCAACTTGTATACATTCCCAGAAGCATATGTGAATCACTGTTCTCTGCTGAAATCCATGTCACTATGACCACACTGGTGTAGCTACTTGTTAAAGCTAACTTCAGAACAGCTACAAGCACTGATATGCCTACCTTCAATGCAGGTATGTTGCTTTGGCCTTCTCTTTTCCAAGGGAATATATGTCATCAGGTGATCTTGAGAAAGACTTGCAAGTCTCTACCTGGAATGAAAGAATGCACAAGTGGAAGAGGCAAACTATTTGCCAGAGCGGAAGGTGCAGATTTTCTGTACACACAAGCGGCGAATAAGAATCCCCTGTCTTCCAAAGGGCAGTCTGCTAGGTCTTGGTGTCCCAGTACAAGAGATACGGACATAACTAAAATGACTGCAGTGAAGGGCCATTGAGATGTTTAAGGAATTGAAGCATCTGACATGAGGAGAGGCAGGGAGAGCTGGGGCTGTGAATCCTGGAAAAAATAAAGCTCCAGGGGATCTCAGTAATGTGCATAAAATACCTGGCTGTGTAAAGAGGTGCAAAGAAAGTGAAGCCAGAGTCTTCTCAGTCATGCCCAGTGATGGGACTAGAGGCCAAGGGAGCAAACTGAAACACAAGAAATTCCACTAAAACATAAGCAAAAACCTTCTTCTATGCAAGAGTGGTCAAGCACTGGAACAGGCTGCCCAGAGATGTCGTGGAGTCTCAATTCCTGGATACTCAAAACTCTAAAAGACACAGTCATGGGCAGCGTGACCCTATTTTGGGCAGGGGATTGACTAGAGGCTCTCCAGAGGTGCCTTGTAGTCTCAGCCATTCCAGGAGATTAAATTAAAAAATAACAAGTATTTGTTAGTGTGGATTTTCCAGACAATTGATAGTGATGAGCAGAGCATTTCGGTGTATCAAGTAGATAATAACCCTCTTGACTTTTGGGCACATGATGTTCTTTTGGTGAGCAGCCAAACAGTGGATGTAAATTAGAGATCAAGCACCATTAATGGAGCAACAGTACTAGAATATTAGTAAATGTGCGCACAGGTATGTAGCATGAGTTATCAGTTGAGGGTGCAAGAAGAAGTAGGGATGTGATTCAAGTGCCAATTAGATATGCTTTATTTGCTACCATTCAAGCACTGCTGTTCCTGCCATACCACTAAGCTTGTTAAGTGGCATCAGCCCTGAACTTGGCTCAAAACCTTCCTTAAGAGTTGTCCCATTTAGGGATTTTGTCTAGTCATTAGAAACAAAGAAATTGTGAAAATGTGAAGTTATGTGGATTTATGCCACAAGTCGCTGGAGTTGTAAGTAGCAACGATCAGGAAAACCACGTTATTTTTCCCTCTCATACCACCTTCTGGCCTCCCAGTGTACTGACTTGCTTTGTAGGTTGGCTAGCCCTAATGAAAAAAACCCAATCAGTTCGTATTTGAGGACAGTGAAATGCATCTGAGATATCCCAAGCACATTTGGCATGTTTAAACACATCCTTTCAGCTTGTCTTCTTTCACACAGCTTCTGAATGATGTTAATAATAATATCATTTATTTTGGATGATTGATTCTGTGATATGTGCTTCTGCATCCCAAATGCAATACTTCCAGCCTTGGCTTCTTTTCTTTGTCAGAGAAATTAATTAGACTTCTTCAGTTATTGTAGATGTTTAGAGCTGGAAGACCAAGGCCTATTTAGACCTAAACAGGTCTAAAGTTATTAAACAACCAGAGGTCCTTCAGATCTAATAGTTTTATTAGTGCCTCTATGTTGACTTTGATTGAGGTAAGAAATTTACATTGCCAAGAAGAAGAAATTAATTAGGCCTTTTTAATATAAATGTATGCATTAGATAATTTGTGATTTTTTAACATGGGAAAACAGCCATATTTAAAGGATTTAAAGTATTGGTATAACACTGGTGTTACTTGTCTGAAAATAACCCTAGAGGAGTCGGTGTATTGGAAGTATATAAAACCTATGGAAGATCAGAACAGAGATCTACACTTTCAGTCTTATTTTACTTTCAGAAATCAGCACAGGGACTATGCACAGTTTCAGGAAGAAGATACTTAGCTTTCCTATCCAGTTAGAGAACCACAGTGGGTTATTTGTCCCTAAAATCTATGGAGACAAATGTAGCCAAGTGACTCTCTTTTAACAGTATGGCTTTATTTTTTTTATATCCTATATATCCTTCTATATCTGGAGGATAGCCAATATGCTGATATACCTATAAAATTAACCAAACCTGGGGGAAAGAAGCCAGAATGACAGAAGGAGATGCCAAACTGTTTAAAGAGTATCTTTTTCAAGGAAAGAAGATGTACCACTGTTTTCCTGTGGAATGCACAAGTCATGTCTGAAGATGCGCTAGTGCAAAAACTGTCTGACGCCAGCAGTGTATCAGTATTAGCAGCTCTGCCAGTGTCTCTCCACTCACCCGTTGAACTGTGTTGAGGATACAAAAGTTCCATTTCTGCTGTTTACTCAGCTGTGGATCAGCTGTTTCTATATGAGGAATTTGTCTTTCCAGTTCGCTTTTGTAAAACCCTCAGAAATTACTTGAATCAGTAAAAAAAAAATAAACCCGTAAGAGCATAATAATTGCCAAGCCAGGCTAAGGAATGAATGCCAGAACTAAAATTGCCATAATTCAGGTCCATTGTGTGCATTATCTTCCAATTTCTAATTGCATGACCACAGACTGGTGGTTTTTTGTTATTTTTTTGTTCCTCACTGCAGAGGATGGACCTGCTGCGGGATGAATCATGGTTACCTCATTGCAGAAACTGTGGAATTTGGAGAGTGATGGCAGAGGATTTCAAGATAGGAAAGGATTGTACTGTGGTTTGGGAAATTGAGTGCTGTCCTGGTGTTGGATTTTGTTGCTATTATGGATTTTGTTGTTATTCTCCTGAACATAATTCCTATGTAACGCTGGGCTAGTCTCTTAACTCAAAACTTTTCACAGATGGTAACTGAATTTCTGGAAACCCTGACAACTGGAATCTGATACGGAATATGCTGAATACTTACTCTTATGGGAGCTGTGCTTTGAGGATAAGGTTTGGATGCTGAAAAAAACCTGTTCTTAAACATCTCAAATGAGAAACCAAAGTCTGTGGTTTCTTTTGGCAATTTTGACTCAATAACCGTGAGTAAACATAGAAGGTGACACTTTTTTCTCATCTTCAGGAGCCCTGGAAGACAAAATGGCAGTGTTTGTAGAGTATCAGGATCCTGCAAAGGGAAAGACCATAAAATGCATTTTTTGGGAAAAAGCAGCTGTGTTTCAGCACTGTGTCAGAGGATAGGTGCCATACCTGGAATAGTAGGGTAAGATTTTTCAAATATTGATGCCACTATTTTTGTGTAGTGCATTAGCAGAGAACCATAGCAAAGACTTTGAAAGGTCATTTATTCCATTCTCCTACCGGAAAGCAGGACCAGCTAGGCCTAATATATTCCTGTTAGGTACTTGTCTGAGCCCCAGGGACAGAATTTTCACAATTGCCTGGCTTTCGATCACTTTATGTTTCTTAGCATTAAAAAGTCTTCCCCAGTAGCTACCTGAAGTCTCCTCTTTGCCCCTCTGCTCAGCACCAGTGAGACATGCCTGGGGTGCTTGGTCCAGTGTTGGACTCCCCAGTACAAGAGAGATATGGATATAATGGAGCTGGTCCAGTGAAGGGCCATTACGATGTCTGAGGGACTCAAGCAGCAGACATACAAGAAAAGGCTGGGTCTATTCAGCCTGGAGAAGGAGTCTTATCAATGTGTATAAATACCTGAGGGAGGGCGAGTGAGAAGAAGATGGGGCCAGAGTCTCCGCCATAGTGCCCACTGACATGACTAGAGGCAATGGGCACAAGCAGAAACACAGGAAATTCCACTGAAATGTAAGAAAAAGCTTCTTCAATGCAAGGGTGGTCAAGCACTGGCACAGGCTGCCCAGAGATGTTACGGAGTCTCAGTCCCTAGAGATACTCAAAACTCTACTAGACACAATCATGGGCAGTGTGACCCTATTTTGGGGAGAGGATTGGCTAGATGATCTCTAGAAGGGCCTGCCAGCCTCAGCTATTGTGTGATTTGGTGCCTCTAGGAGCTGTATGTAGAAAGCATGAGCCTGGCATTTACCTCCTGCATATTGAAGGTATGGTGAACTTTGCGCTAAAGTTGGAAATGGCTGTTCCTCTCATGGGCTGTCTGTATAATAAGGGGTATCACAAAGTACAAACACTTGATGTTTTAATATCTTTTACGATTCTTTATGGTGAGACTTCTCCCTTGCTCGTGGAGTTCTGGAGTTTGGGTGCTCTCTGCACCCAGCTCTCAGCAGTAAGGTGTAATTTGGTTTTCTTTTTAAAACTTATTTCCATCTTTGTGTTGTGTAGTTTTTCAAAAACACTGAGTATTACCTAAGTAAAGAAATACAGCTTGTTGCCAAGTCTAACGCTCCCTTCACCAATGATGTATTAAAATGGTTTTCACTTTCACTTTTGTCCTTATCTTCTCCAGACAGCTGGGAAGCCAGTTCCCAGTGTCTTATGCTTGAGAACATGATTTTCAATAGATTTCTTTTCTCCTTCCCTTTAGCCCAGAGCATGAGATCTCATTTTATAACGCATTATAGCTACTTGTCTGGTAAATGGAGTTATCTAAATGAAAAGCAATTTTCCAGTATATTCTGGACATTCTCATGGCACATGGAAAGGTCTAACAACTTAAAGCTATGATCCTATAAGATATTAGTGCTGGATTAACTTACCCTGTAACCAAAACTAGACCTCAAAATTCCCTTGCCATTTCCTTTATCGCTTAAATTCCTGAGCCACCTGCATGTCTGTCAGCTAAATTCTTATTAATCATAAGCTCCTAGTCCTGCCTCAAGAGCCATCCAAATCCATATTATGCTGAACAGCCAGCTTTGAAGTTCACAATCCACTCCCCCCCCCTGCCTTTTTCTTCTGCTGGATGCTTTTCACATTCCTTGACCTCTTCCCTTCTCCTAGAGAAGAGAGTAAAAGCATGAATGGGAGGGTTGGTATCCACTGCTCCCTCTGCTAGGCTGTGTGCTTAGGGCACTCCTTGAGGAGCTTGGGAGATGTGGGCTCAACTTCAGACTGGAGAAAGGGGCAGAGAGCTCAGGTCTCTCTTGTCCCTGAGGAACAGTGCTGCCTCTGAGCTGTGAAGTGTCAGGGTCCCTGAACTTGACTTTTTCTTAGGTGGTACCTGCTGGTAGGTCACTCATCTTAGTTCCTTGGCCTCTCTCCTACCTTTGTTCTTCAGTAGCTGTCCCCTGGTTTTATGGTTCTTTTTCCTTCCCAGACAACTGTACTGTGAGGGCAGTTTAGGGGAGAGAGAGGCTCACCTCTTAGGGTTTTACAATGAAAGAGATGCATTAGCAGACAAAGCCTTTTATCTGGACTGCAGTTACTCTCGCTGCCATTGCACTCTATATCCATTCAGTCCATCTTCTCAAAGACAAAACCTTGTTTTTATGAAATCTAGTTTTAAGGGATTCAGAGAAAGAAATGTCAGACTCCTCCACAGGTAGCTGTTTCACAGGGCCATAGGCATCACCCTGTCAATGAGTCAACATATATCTTTTTTAGCTTGTTTTTGACCCTTGTTCCTCCCTACTCCATAAATCAGTCCTCCTCATCCTTTGCAATGTTTACACTGTCCAAATAGATAGAGGTCCCCAGGGTGGTTCCTCACCTCCAGCAGATCTTCTCAGTATTAATGCCTGAGCACACTCTGCATGCTTTGCTGAGCTGTCATGCAGCCAAACTCATCTCATTGACTTAATTCCTCATAAATCAATAGGTCCAGATACTTACCCTCTCACTTCCTTCGGAATGAGTCTGCTTCACAAGCTCTCAGTCAGTTTGTTGGTCTCTGCTGTTATTAGGACTTTCTGTCTCCCTTCTTTAAGCACATTTCTCCACATCTGCATTGGAGGTTGAGCTTCTTCCTGCAGACTATTGCCTTGTGCCCATCCACTTGGCTGTTGTTCTGTTTTTTCCAGCCTGAGTAGGTTTCTTTATGTTTTGTGTCTGTCCCCATTGGTTTACACAACACCTCTCTAATTCATAGGAGTTGTTACATCAGATATAAATTGAATGAATGTGGTGTTTACTGCTTCCTTCCAGATCATTAATAGACATTAAATAAAACCAGACTTTGAGCAGATTTCTAGCCCTCCTCTCCTCCCCTTCCCACACCCAGATATTCTCCCATTGGCTCTTTATGTTCATGTTTATCTTTTGTTCCTCTTTGTTTATGGACTCACAGCCTGTGTTCAATCTCTGTGACAGTGCTCATTTCCCAGCCAACTTGCATTCATTTTTCAAGTCATGTCTTGTAGCTGAGGCTTTTCTCAGGACTGGTTGTAGGCTGCTTCTTCATTCCCTTCATCTGCTGGTTTTGTACATCTGTATGTACCTGTTTGTTTGGCAAGATTTAGTCTTTATCAACTCTCTGGGATGACTTTCATGCTGGTTCTAAGCAAATGCACCATCACTGGTGATGGAGGATGTGCTCCTTTTTGCACCAGCAATGAAATTTCCTGGTGCTCTTCACTGCTTATTGAATTTATTAATCCCATTGTATTTATTATCCAGTCCCTTAACAATGTAAAATATGGGTCATGCTGGCCAGCTGGTTATTCTTTCGTGCTGGCTCTCATCTACCGAAATACTTTATCCATATGCTTAGGAAGGTCTTAAATTTGTAGCAAGTGGAAAGTGATTGCCATTGACAAATTCTGAGAAACAAATTGTGACTGATCTAGAAGGGTGGAGGCAGGAGGGAGATTCACATGGTTAAAATGTTATCTCCAGTGGAGCCAACTTGCAGTTGGACCTGTGATATAACTTCAGCAACCTGCTCTCTGAAGGCAGGATCATGTTACTGGAGCTCTTGCACCCCACCACTTAATTATTGGCACTCCACAACATGCTGCTGTGGCTCAGCCGGACAGGTTGGTGCAGAGAAGGGACTGAGGGAATCACTAAGGTCTTGCAGCACTGACAGACACATGGGGATTAGCATCACTGAGACCTGATAAGGTTATGAGGAGAAACACTGTGTGGGGTTTCCATTTCACTGTTAGGCATTTCTGTTCATTTCTCTGAAGTCCATCAACATTGAGAAATGCAAGTAGCAAAACCTTTTCTTTCAAGAAGAAATATATCTCACTGTCTTGCGAGTTACTTCTTGCCCCTTACTTTAGGGGCAGAGTTCAATCCTTTCAGCAAAAAGAAACATTAAAATAGTCCTGGTCAACCTGATCAGTGGTATCTCAGCCCATTAGTGAGCTACCTGCTGCAAACGATTACCAGGCAGGCTTTGGAACAGAGGACTTGCAAAGAGGGCTTTCAAGGTGAACCAGGTACATGGATGTTTATGGGTATTGAGTTAGAAATAAGTGTTAGGTAGCGCAGTCTAAAGCATGAACTTCCAGGCCAGGGGAATCAGTGGGGGGATTCAGAAAGGACAATGTGTGCAGAGGTTTGGGCCAATGTCCACTGAGGGTGGGCAGTATGACCTAATGTTTGATCCAGCATTGAGCTAGGTAGGAAGCAGGGACAGTGACCAGGAAGGGTGATATCTGGAATTTCTTGGTGCAGGGGAACCATGCTTAGTGACCAAGTCGAGGGTGCAAAACTCAGGGAAGGGTTCTGCACCTACAGCTCAGTCAGTAAATTAAACATGTGCACATTGAATCTCTGGCAGTGAAGCTAACTGGCACAGGAGGAGCCTTAAGTTCACTTAGCTTCCAAAAAAGGATGACTGCATGCAAACCCTAACTTGAGCTACAGCCCATATCATGCCTTCAAACTGTTTAGAAGTGTTTGTTGGCGGAGACTCAAGGCATGACAAGGGTTGTTCTTACAACCTTACAGTTATTGTGATTGGGTTCAGTGCCTAGGAACAGTCTCTGGTGCTTTTCAATTTACTTACACAGATGATGGTTTATATAGAGCAAGGGACAAGACAGAGCGTAGGCCAGGGTTTGGAGCAAAGGATAATCTCCAGTTACTATGGACTCCATCACTCACAGACACATGCACCCCCTAGCCTCCTGTGGCACACTGTGGATCCCCAATAAGGTCAAACACCAAGCCTACCCAGCAACTAGCCCTTGCATCCTTTTGTCTCCTGTTGCTTCATGCACAGAGACATGCACACAAGCACTTGCACACACACACACAGATGGGTTTCCCAGTTGACACAGAGACCTTATGGTCTCTCCTGCAGTTGGCTTGGATCTTCTGGTGCCTCCGGCAGCCAGTTGCTCCAGTGGTCTCACTCACAGACATGCACATATCCAGCCCAGGCTTATGGTCACTTTGATACTCAGCTCCCAGGCCACTTCTACCTGCCGGCTAATCTGGCTTGATATTTGCTAGCAATGATATACTGTCTTACAAGTCCTCACTCACGTGGGTTGCTCCTTTGGACCACTTACAACATGTGGCCCAAATCCAGTTCTGGCACTTAGACGTCCATAAACACTCATGCATGCAGAAGAGTCCCCTCACTAAGGAAAATAGAGGTGGAGGTTAATGAGAAGATCAGACAGACTGTTCTGGTGGGGTGCAAGTCATGGACCAGCAAACATACTGACCAGCCATGTGTTTACATGCAACCAGCCCCTTTTATTTCTGTATCCCTCTCTTTCCTTATGCTTATTCATCCAAAACAATCTTGATACAACACTTTTCTCATCTGTGGTCCTTCTAATCACCCCATAATAAGTCCCATACCTCCCACTCAACATGGAATGTGCTCTGGAGAGCCTTTCCATTGACCCACCTTGCTAGATGTCATCCCTGGTCCATGGGGCTGATCTTGCCTCAGTGCCAACTCCCAGAAGGTTTGGGTCAGGGGCTCTGTTTCTCTGATAACAAATATTAATGGGCTTAAAGCATCATCAGAATTCCCTGATAAAGGTCACATTTTAGAGAGAAAAGACAGGAGGAAATGGCAGGAAAATGTGAAGGAGTGTACAGATGCAAAAACTTACAAAAAAGTCAAAACCTGATTACTGATTGGTCTATACTGACCAAGACAGAAGGATGCTTTCCAAGAGGGATGTTAAAGTTCTTCTGTTGGACTCTCACCAAAAGCATGACATCTAGCAGTGATTTCTGCAAGATAGGTTGTGTTTTCTTCACAGGTATCACTGTAATGCTGGAGATATTATTATGAATGAGACCTGGAGCTTTTAGCCTTAACAGAAGTCTCATTGCAGAGCACATGCTTTCTGTAAGGATGCTTCAAATGATAAGGGTTATAGTCTGAAGATACTGCTTTTGTGAAGGAAGTTTACTGATAGTTTTGTCAGCCTTAAGCAATACATAACCAAGACAGCTGTAGCTGCAGATCCACTGACTGAGGAAAGAGGAGATCAAGAATTTTTGTTCTTTGGCATAGGTAGCATAAATGTTGCATGGGGATCTTGGTTCTTGGATTACATGAGAATAACAGTGCAGAAAAATCACATTTCTGTTACTTTTTGGGAGCAGATTTTCAGCTTTGTTCTCTACCTAAGCATGTAGCAGGAATAAGCATATTAAGGTAAGGGAATGGGTGGAGTGCTCTGTCTTCTAGTCAGTCCTTTAGGAGCTAAAAGCATTAAATGGTATTAAGCTTCTCCAACTCAGTTTGAAGCCAGAGTACAACAGAAGATTAGAAGCCATTAACTAGTCCCTGCTGTCCCTGCTCCTCAGTTTTACTAAGTAGTCTCAGCTGCTATGGAGGATCTGGATCTTTCTGTTCACAAGTGAAAAATGTTCTCAAGGACCACGCTTATAAAGGCACAAAGCATCAATTGCATCAAGCCACATAGCTTAAGTACTCTGTTTAAATGGGTAAAGCCACCCATGGTTTGAATGACATCTGCAAATGTAATTAAAATGTTACTCTTCAGCCAACATGGTGATTCTAATGAGAGAGTCCCCGGTGCAGAGACACAGCCTTACTGAGCTGCCAGTGCAATTCCCAGCCCCACGCACTGCGCTGAAACCACATCTGCAGTAATGACACCAGACTTGGACGGCTTGGTGTGGAAAGTTATGGCCAACTCTGGTCTCCAGAGAGGTGAAAAGGGAAGGGTTTAGAGTGACTTTGCACCTGTGAAACAATGTGCTGCTATTATAATGCCCAGCACCAGCCAGTCTTTGCTCCAGGGAGGCCTGGAGTGCTTTAGAAAGCTTTTTGCAACAGCTATGGTCGCTATAAACACAAACGGAGAAAGCAGCTATTAAAAGATTTTTGAAAGGCTCTCTGTTGGTTTCTGCTTTCTCTAGCTGCCTTTTGAAATGTTACGGATGCAGTGAATGCCAAATGATAAGCTTTGCAGCCCCCAGCACTCCCGAGACCTGAAAGAAATCTGCTGGTAATTGTCTTAAGCTAATGATTCCCTGCAGGTTGATTGGTGCTTATGTGCCGAGGGGTGAGAGTCTGTAGTTACAGGAGCTATGAAAACAAATTGCCTCTGTGTTAAGGAATGCCAAGCCTCCTGCTCAGCCTAACCCACTGCTACATTTTTTATTTTAATATCTGTTTGCAAACTCTGAGCTTGGGCTCTGCTGATTAAATAGCCCCCTGCTAGGATTTACTGGGATAAATCCCTGAACCACATTAGAGCACTGATAGCAGGATACTGTCTCTCCTAGCTAAATTAGGGAGGACTTCAATGTGTTGCATTCAATACAAATCACAATGGCTATTAAGTTCTTGGGAACTTCCTTCTCTTGGAAAAATAGGAAAAATACGACCTTTTCAACAGATGGGAGTTGTGTTTCCCTGTCTGTGGCTAATCAACTGCCCCTCTAATGACTTGGGTTGGGGCTGGAAAATCACTTGGTCTCCAGAAAAGCCAGCAAGGAGACCTCATTCTGAAGCTGGATTCTCCAAAGGACTTCAGTACACGGGTTCTCTCTACATGGATCTATAGCAGCCAGAGTACAAAATAGGGTTCCCAAACACCCCTGCTCTGTAACTGTCTAATTGTAGAGATATCTTAGGTCCCTGGGGAAGGGCACAAGAAAGACAAATGCCTGCTAGAACTTAGCAGTAGGTTCCTAAAACCAGAGGAGATGCCCAACCCTATTGTGCAGTGTCTTTGCAGAGCAGTAGCCACATGTGCCTGTCTGGACAGCAGCGCAGGCAGACGCAGGCAGGTTGGAGGCTGCTGGCTTTGAGCTACCTGGCACATTGGGCCACACACTGCCTATGGCTGTCCAGTAGGATAACCTGAACCAGGATGTCCTAACCCTAAAATTCTGAGGTTAAGACATTGTGCTTAGGCTGCAGCCCAGAGTAGTGTCTTCAGGTGAAGGTGGATGAGATGTAGACCATTTCCTTGTATTGGGTTGTCTCTTGGCTGCCTGGGGCAGTGAACCACAGCCACACAGTGTGCCACCAAACAGTGCTGCCCCTCAGCACTGTGCCTCCTGCAGGCTCCTTGCTGGTTCTCCAGGGAAGCTGGGGCTAGGAGGCCTGTGGCAGTGCCAGCTTCTCTGCTGAGATGTCTGCTGTACAGCAAGCACAATAAGTCTCAGGGCAATCCAGTTGATCCGAGGCAGAAAGTTGAGCTGGCCTCTGATTTACAGCTGGTCTTAAACAGATATGTGTGAATAAAAGCAAGGTCTGAAAGGAGACAGGAGGATCCCCTAATGGAGGAATGTTCTTCAGAGCATTGTACAGAGTAAAGCTTAGCAGCCCACCCAGACCAGGCAGAGGAGAAGAAAACTGCTCCAGGGAAAAGATTCCTCCACCTCCACGCAGCCTATTGTCAAGCAGTGCAGTAGGCACAAGGTGCTTTTCAGGAGCACCTTTGCCGGACAGACCAGGTCCTACCTAAAGCAAGGCATTAGACTGGGAAGTCTAATTCAATGAAAAATCCTGTGCTCATGTGGCCTCAGCTGAGCAGAATGCACCTTATTGTTAGTAATAGGGATGTACCCTGTTAAGTCAGAGGGCAGAGTGGGAACAGGTGGACCTGCAGGAGATCCAACAGCAGAAGCTCAGGAAGGCTAGCAAAGGAGCAAGGTGAGTGGCACAGAAACTCCACTTTTCACAGTAGCAGACCTGAGGAGGAGGTGTTAGGGCTGTGAGTCCTGTAAGCCAGGGACTGGGGTGAGGACTAGACCTAGGACTGGCCAGCACCCAGTGCAGCAGGTATAAAGGGAGATGCTCTGCTGTCTTGGTATATTTGTGGAAGTAGAAATTCAAAAAGTATGAAGATAATTTATAAAGACTCGATCCTATCTCTGACCATGGCTTGTCCTCTGCGCCCCTGTACCAGCATGAGGAAAAATGTGCGATTTGAACCTCCAAGGGTCAGTACTGGCCATTTTCAGCTTACTGGGGAGCTACTGGGGGAGTTGGCAAGCTGGGCAGGAAAGGATGGATTTGAATTTTCCTCTAACTGTCGGGGCAGAGCTAAGAGGAAAAGTTCCTCACAGACCTTCTGTCCCTGCTGCAACTCCAGTAACTGTGACACTGATTCCCCAGCTAGTGTCCGATGCATGTCGTGTCAAACCCACATAAAAAGCCCAGGCTATGGGATACCACTGCATGGACTGATGGGGTAAATGGACTTGGTTCAGGCATTCATGTGCCTGTGCCATCCACGTGTTCAGATGCAGAAGGGATCTAAGTGCTCTCCATTGATCACATTGAACTCACACCCGAGAATGGGCATCTGCCCAACCTATCTACATGGCAGGTGATTTGAGCCTCAAACATAGCATTAGGTCCAGGCTTGGCAGGTAATATAAACATAGTAACTAGAATTCCAACTTCCTTTTGAAACAAGGATTCATTTTGTCAGTCTTATTTTTGATGGTCCATCAGTAAAAGTGCTATTCCCATTATTATTTCTAACATTATTTTTTTCATCATTACCAGCCCATGTGTTAGTTCTAAAACAGTGGCCTGAGCTCTGAATTCTTTCCATCATGTGCAGCCATTGAAATAATTCTGTAAACACCTCAGCAAATAGGACACAAGCTTCTCTGGGAACCTGTGTATTTTATGTAAGATGATTATGTGATCGTCTTGAACTCAGAGGCTATTTTTGTGATGTGGGGGAGAGAAAGGCAGTTAGAGCTGAGAGCCTGGATGATTTCAGAGGCATGCTGAGCTTTACCAAGGGAAGTGAACTTTTCCTCTCTCTGGAGCTTGAGTCTTTCAGTGCCTTTGCTGTTGCTGCTACATTTTCTGATGAAGCCAACTTTGGGGAAATATTTGTTACTATCTGCTGAGGGAAGAGATACACATGAGGTAGCTACACACAAGACATGTTCTTTTCCTGAAGAATTTAAACTGATCAGAGTGGGAAGCAAAGTCTCAAGTGCAGTATTATTATTCAATCTGTTGACATGAAACCTGCTCTTTCAGAATTAGCAGGACCTTCACAAATCTCATAATAGGCAGCTGCTGCTTAAAATAATGTAACACAGACCTACAAGCCAATTGAAGGGAAGAACGGTAGATTGCCTACACATTCATGCTTTAAAAATCACAAATTGATTTCACCCCTCTCTGAGAAATATTCCTACCTATGGCAATACTCTGTTCAGCTATATCTAGCTGTTAGCTTCCAAGTCAAATAAGCTAGTAAATGCATACACATTTATGTTTCTCTTGGTAATCGTGACCTTTCTGTAGTATTCTGCAGGCAAATGCTCTAGCTGTCAGTGATACAATACAGATGCAAGTTTCTCTGTCAAATAAAGCTATGCACTAGACATGCAATCTCACTGCTCTTGAAATAAAATCAACATGGAAATATTTTTATTTCTACACTAACTTAAATTAGCAGAAAATTTGCAACTGACTATAATCCCCAAGAAACTAAATGGTATGCATTTTGGAACTTGCTTCTCTTATAAATTGACTACTACAATCAATATGGTCTGCATCATCTACGTGAAAAGAGTGCTTTCTTCCCATCTGTAGAGTAAGGCACAGAATCACCTCTGCAGGCCAAGAAATCCTTCAGCAAATGTACAAACAAGGAAATATAACAACAGAGGCTCACAACAAACATCTGAACAATTTCTATCAGTGATATTTTTGATGGTATCTGTCACCTCGTTTTAGATTTCATTAAGTGATATGTATCACTGGCCAATCAAAACTTACAGTTACCCATTCCAGGAACATTTCTCTGCCTATTACACTTGTTAAGAGATGAGACAAATATTTTAGCAGTGCAGTTCATAGATGTGGGGGATTTTTAAGCCCAAAAGGGACTGCCAGTTGAGCCCAACCTCCTGCATATCTTTAGCTTTTCAACTACTTCCCGTTGGTTCTAAGTCCAACAGCTAGGTTTTTTTAGTAAAAGCTAGTTTGCAGAAAAGCATTCAGACTTGAACAGGGGACATTATGAGAAAAATACAGAAAATTCATCCCTTCCAACTTTTTTTCCCCAGTGGTTAATTGTTCTCATTGCTAAGGATCTGTGCTTTATTTCCAATGTGAATTCATTTGGCTTCATCTTACATCCATGATTCTCATTACGCTTTTCTCTATGAAAGGGAAGTGCTCCTTCAAATTGGGTATTTTCTCCCATTAACATGCTTGTTAATTAGTTTGTTGCTTTCGTTTTTTGTTTTTTGTTTTTTTTTAAATCGGGCTGGTCTCTTTAAGTGTCCCAATATAAGGCATTTTCTCTCACCCTGAAACATTTTGATATCTCTTTTAATCTTCTTCAGTTTCCTAGAAGCCTTCTAAAAACTTGAGAAAGGCAATGCTGATGATACATGGTACTGTGGTTTTGGTGCCCGTGCTCAGTGGCAGACTTAGTTAGTTTTGCTCACCATCAATTCCTTTACAGTATTGCACTGGGAATTTCTAGTAAGGTATTTGTTTACTGGGACCTAGTCCGAGTTACTCATCTCAGGCTAGGATCCTTCTTCTCTGCAAAGGTTTGGTCTCCATTCCGTGTTCAGCAGTATGTAATGTAGACTTCACCTGTATTAAAGGGTATTTAGATAGAATAAGTGCAAAGCCTCAGTCTTGCCTAACTGTCCGGCCTACATAGTTATTTATCTTTCTGTTACTAAATATCTTATTAGAAATGATTTTATGCTTCCAGATCACTGGTGAAGTTATCAAACAGTGCCAGGCTCAGCACCCGGCCTGACAGAGGCTTAATAAAGCCAGCCTGATTTGATTATGGCTGTCACTATGATATGTCGGTTCCTCATCAGCTTAGTGTTCACTTTATTGATATTTTCTAACGCTATTGTCAGAGCATCGTGTAGTAGTGGATCTTGTACCTTGACAAGGTAGAAGTGTACCATTTATACAGATTGCCTTTAGCAAACGACAATGGGATGAAAAAGAAAGTGGTGTTGTTGGAAAAGCTTTTTACCGCTGTATAGTTGTGAACTTGCTGAATAAACCTTGATCAGATCTAGAAATGTAAAGTGTAACATCCCCTCGCTCTGTAGAGAGAGTAACTGCTCAGGGTGTATCTTGGTGGTGTGGTCCCAGCCATGCACTCATGGCCACCAGCAGTTCTCAGAGCCCTCTGAGGGCTCAGCTTGTCCCTCCACAGCCCACCCGAGAGCAGCTGCACCCATCAAGATGTCCCCACCGCTCATCTCACTCCACTTCAGCAGGCTACAGAGATGGTTCCTCTAAGGAGGAGGCTTTTACTTCCTTTTATTTCAGTTTAAGAAGAGGAAGCAAAATGTGGGTTTAGGCCAGCCTAGCGTTGTCCTCTGATTGCCCCAGGATGGTACTTTCTCATCTGTGGCTGCCTTTTGTGAAAGTCACTGTGAGTCTCACCTGTGAAATGCCTTCTCCTCCCCCAGGAGCCAGGAAGCTTTAGAGAGGCTATGGTAGCCCTGCATGTGTCCATTTGGTGGCCCTCGTCCTTCCATAATGATCCTCTGCAATGGGAAAAAAACTGCATCTGCCTACATAAGCCAGCTTCAGAGTGCCAGAGCAGCTCTGATAGTGCCAGTGGAGCTGGAATTTGCTGTGTAGCACTTGGCTGGCAATTGCAACAAACCTTTGAATGGCCAAAAAAAAAGTATGTGGTTTGCAAAGCATGTGAAGACACTTTTCTTCTCTTCGCAACTTCTCCCCAAGATTTGATGACTTCTCCTTAATGGCAGGGCTCTGCTCATTTCCTTTGTAACTGAAGAAGCTTATTGCTACTTTGTGGGTTTCTGAAGAAGTGTCACCCCTTATTGCTCATGTGCAGCAATGATATTAAAAATAAACCAGCCAGTTGTCATAGATGAGAAACATGAATATGAATTAGAAACAGACAGTAAACCTTTTCTGGGAAAATTCATATCATCAAAAGCCGAGAGCGTTGTAGTCTTGTTCAGTTAGGTCACAGGTGAAGCTTTTTGAAAACGGTATCAATAAATAGGTTTGCATGAACAGTGGGTCTATTTTTAGTGAAACAAATTTTAACTTGATTTAACCATTTTCCTGTAGAATCTGTAGCCCAAGCCCTGCCATGCTGAGTTTCTGCAGAAAAGGCAGGAGAGGAAATTGAGCAGAAATTAGCTATAAACAGAAATGAAACTAACTTGATTATTCTAAGTCCTAAGCCTGAACATTAAATGAATGCCATCAAAATATGGAAATTTTACACCATAGTCATCGATCTTTTTCTTGGCAAAGTCTGAGGAATTCAAAATATTTCCCCCCTCACATAAAGTTCAAAAGTACAGATGCTGACAGTGAATATTCAGCACTGAATGCTGTCTTCAGTAGAGGATGCAATACACTCATGATGACAATACAGGATATTTATATATGTATAAAGCAATGTGGTACCTCTTCAGAGCTCAGCTCTGTGCGGAAGGACTCTAGTGCTGAGAGTTTTTCTTCAGTGAGACTGTGATGTGAGGGCTGTGGGAGAGGTTTGGAGGGGTCACAACAGGATCTTACCTGATATCAATGTCTTTTAATGGCTTATCTGCTCAAATAAATTGTGCGTCCATGAAGTGAAGGTTTGTTTTCCTTACCCATATGACTGCCAAGGAGGTTATCTACTAATATGACAAATCCCTAGAATAAGGGGCAGTTGGTGACCAGTTTGTGATTCTGTGAGTAAACCATGTGTTGCTCTATGTTTTGTGTTAGTGGCAACAGAAAAACTCAACATATGAGACAGTGCTGCTAGCACTGATTTTAACGTGAGTCTCATCATATTTCTGTTTTTTTTCTTAAAGCTGCAGAGAAAAGTAATGGAGTGAGAATCTTGGGCTTTATTTTAAAAAAGGAAGGACAGCATCAGGATCTGATGCGCATGCATCCTAATGCCTCTGAAGACAGAAAAAAAGCAGTGAAGGGATTGATTGATCTGTTACAAATCTCCTGCTTAAACTGATTTCATGATTTTGATTTTGTCAGCATATCTCCTGAGTGTTTGACAGCTTTGGGAAATTCAGATGCCACAGCAAGAAACCAAATGGAACCTGAGTTAATGAACTACATTGTCATGGGCATTCCTACCAGCCCAGGTAAAAGAGCAGTTTGGCTGTGTTTGCACGCTGTTTTTAAGCTAACATATGTGTTAATGGACACTCGAGGAGCAGCTCCACACCAGCTGGATGCAGGCCAGGGTGTGACTGCTTCAGCTGTGGCCCTGGCTGGAGCCAACTGTAGCCAAACCCAGCTCCTCCTTGTGCTGACCCTGGTACATGGGTGGTGTGCTGAGGATTCACCTAAGACCTTGGGACTTCAAAAGAGTGGGAAAGGTCTGAGGAGACAGGCTGGGGTTACAGAGTCTCTTGGAGCTTTGCTCGCTTGTAAAAGGCTGGAGACTCCTTGCAAGCTTGCCTGACTCTGTGGAGCTGCTCCTACAGGATGAGCTTGGACAGAGGGCATCAGACCCTCCACTAGCAGTGGGCCATGAGCAGTACATCTGGCCTGGGGAAACAAGAGTTGCTTGATCCACAACTAGTGGCTGTACTGGGTCTCCCTATGATGGTTGGTGGTGGTTCTGCCTGCCATTCGGGGACATTGCTATACCTCTAGTGCCTATCTCCATGGCTGCTGGACTGTGCAGTCCTGCTGGGGCCAGAGAAGATGCTTCTCTGTGACAAGGGAAAGTGGCACTTCTGGGTGAGTGTTCCCCCTTTTCCACTCTGGAGGCACAGAGACACTGGCTGTGGGATCTCTCTTTGGGCATAAAATGTGGTAAGGGGAAGGGATGGCTACAGACAGGCCTCAGCCAGTTTGGGTAAGGAAATGAACTCATGACCAATAGTAGTATCAAAAGAAAGTAGAAAAATTACAGCTGTGAGACTAGAATATAGCACAAATGAAAGATAAACCTTAAAAGCCCATAGAGAGAACTGTAGAGGTGCCTCTACCCTTTTAGATTGTCAGCAAACATCTCAATGGCAAAGCGAGTGGAAGGCATTGAAACACATTCAAAACTGCATCCCTCCAGGCTCGTCATGTATGCACCTTCTAAGCCAAGAAATAGAAGTCACCAGCTCAACAGGCAGACAACATTTTTAAACCTATTTCTATGTCATCTTTGTTTTTTCAATAGGAGGAAAGAAGTGATTGGGCTAACGTATTACTAGGGTTCATTAATTTGTCTCCTCAGATGAATCACAAACTCATTCTCAGTTATTTTTCAGACTGAAGACTAGATTTTAAGTTTTCCTTTCACACCAAAAATTCATGGGGCCAAAATTTGATGGTTGCTGCTGGTAAGTTTCTTCCAATGAAAATGAGTGTTCTTCACATGCTGAAGCTCTGTGCAGAGTCAAAACCTGTAAGCAGAGACCCTTGCACTTCCAAGTCTTCCTGAGCAGGGGCTGTGATCATGAAATCTTTAACATAAGGACTGTGTTTTACAGCACAGTGAATAATTGGCAGTGACTGACTGGCCTAGTGAACGTTACTGGCCTTCCAAGTAGACTTGCCCCAGTGCTGCTAAATGCGTTCAATGTGAGCTGCTCGTGTACAGATGTCCGTGCATTGCTTTGGCTTTCCTAGCTCGGTTGGAAGCAATTAATGAAGTTAGCATTTGATGCTCAAAATTCAGGCTGCAGAAGTCTCAGGAGTTTCTTCCCTCCCTCACAGTGAATGGTTTGTGTTGTTTTGGAGCCCGTTAAAGGAAGTATTCAGGCACGTGCTGATCGATGGAGGGAGCTGAAAGCAGGTTCCCAGGGTAGATGTGCACAAAGCTGAGTTCTTTGTGTTTTCCTGCAGCATTTGCTGAAGCTGCCCTGTCCTGGCTCACAAGCCTGAAAGTACAGTTATCAGCCAAACTCAGTGCTCCAGGCAACTTCCTTACCAAATTTGCCAAAGATTCATGTTCCAAAAATCTCATCTTTCAGTTTTGAAAAAAAAGGATGTTTATAGTTCTCTTTACTGTGGAATAATGTGAAAAAATGTATAGAACGAGTCAGTGCTGTCTTTAAGTCTTTGCTTTTGACAAGCGGAGCTCATCTGAGACTCTAAAAGCTAAGAAGACCATGGATAGATTCCTGACTCCTGGCTCAAACAAGCTCCAAATCAAGATCTGCATGTCTTGGACTACATCTCTACTCTCTTGTAATAGCAGTCTCAGGACCCCTACCAAGAGGGGCTGTGCCAGCCACCCTTACTCCTTTGGCACAATCAGAGGTATAGCCCGCACACATGCTCCAGGGGATGCTGGAACACACATCCAAACACAGCCGCACAATGACCCACCAACAGGCAGTCTTGCAGAAGCAACTGGCCAGTGATCACAACAGCAGCCAAGTGACTCAGAGATGCACGGGCTGCTGAGTCCATCATCCTTCAGAGCTGTGTAGACATAGACTATGAGATTGAATCCCAAAGTCGTGGGGAAGACAGATGAGGTTTTGAGCCCACAATCTACTGAGAATGTAGCAAAGCACTTAAGCAGAGCAGCAGTCCAGCAAAACACTTAGCATGCACTTAACTTTAAGCCTGTAAGCAATTCATTTTTGAGTATTCATAACTATAAGGAATCAAAAGAAGAAAAGCTTTGGTGAGCAGACTCATAGCTTGCAGTATAATGTTCTGAGGATGGCTATATATTTTCCTTCCTGATTGAGTGAAACAAGACCCTCCAAAGCTTAAAAAATGCCCTGTTGATAATTATTAGATTGATCAGTAGTTATTGAGAAGGAAAGTAAAATGATGATTGGATCTTTATTCCTCAAAACCCACCAGGAAAACAGTTATTCTCCTTCTCTGGTGCTGTTACCAACACTGCCTTGCAATACTGCATACCATGAGTCTGTGAATATATAACACTGAAAGAATCTCCAGCACTGTGCAGTGTACGATCTATCCTTGTATATTTAAGCTGGATGAGTCACAGTGCATTTAGAGATCTCCTTCCATGTAAGTATGATCTATTTACAAGCATGCGTAGGCTTTCAGAGTTTCACAATAGCTGGCAGAAGAGCATAATTTATCTAAAACCTCTCATTTTGTTCTGGCCTGTTTGGTAGTCATGTGAGTATAGCCGTTTTTTGGAAAATACAGCATCTGACTCCAAATTCAAAGTAAAATTTTGATCCTGCTCTATCTGAGCTGCTTCATTTGCAAGAAACTTTCTCATGACAAGCCTTTGACATTCAACAATGGATGTTCTAATGCAGAATAAATATGAATTTCATTCTCGTGGTTCTTCTAGGATCCAGTATCTCCATGTACTGTGCATATTTCAGAAGCCAAGGACATTCAGGCAAATAAAAGTCACTGGATTGTGCCTGACACAAAGCCGGTACAGAATATAACTTTTACGAGCCTCACAAGATTAATTTAGACTCAGAAATCTTTATTATGCTCATTCCTTTGTTGAAAGTAATAACTGAAACCACAAACTACCATCAGAAGAGCCACCCAAGCAGTGAGCTGGTCACTGGCAGATCTTTTATATTAGACCACTGGGGCTAAATTCCATTTGTGTTTCTGTGCCTGATGTTCCTATTGACTAGCTACAGGCTGCTGCCTGCTTACTGCCATATTTAGGTCCTATGAGTCACTCTCTGAGGCTCCCCCACTGCCATAAGGAGATAGGTGAAATTTAGGCTACAGGTTTTTCTACACCTACTCGAAGACAAGACTGATTTCTGTGCAGCTGTATGTGAGTGTGGGGCTAGGTCCACACAGCTGCTGGCTCTCTCTTCACTGACCTGGTTGCACCTACTCTTCCTTGCAGGTTCTCTATCTGTGTGTCATAGTAGTGATGTATGCAGCAGCAGGCAAAGGCCCCTCTCTTTGCCTTTTCCTCCTGAATTGTAACAGATTGTGTAAAGAAATGAGCTAAATGAGGAATATGGAAATTCCAGGGGCATATGGAGTTAATAGGTATTTATGTTGCTTTGTGAAACATTTTGAGATGTACTGTTGGAGCACTCTATATACAAGCTAGGTGCTGTTACCCCATTATCAATAACTGGAATTCAGCCCAGAAAATACATTCAACAAATGTAGCACTGTGGAAAAGTGGAGCTCTCACTTTTGAAGGCTTTGTAGATCACATTTACGTTCACCAAAGTTGCCCCTAGAATATAGGTGCCCCATAGATGGAGACTAGCATTAAGTAAAGAACAACAAAATAAAGAGCTGCAGTGGAGCATCATCAGCCATCTTTATATCCGGTAGTGGACAGGCTGTATGGTACATCTCAGATGTAGTCACTGATTATTCGTATCAAGTACCTGACTGGACACAGTGGGTTCTGCCTAGACCTCATTTCTGGATGTATATCTGGGGTATAGAAAGGTGCAGTAATCATTTGTAGACAGCTCTTGCCCAAGTAAAGAAAAGCAACACAGCCTGGGTGTGTAATTGGACCGAGATGGTCAAAGGCACTCACAAGTCCAGGATTTCACACACAAGCTGTGTAAATTTTTTATCAAAAGAAGCAATTTCTGCCTTGGGGTACATGCTCACGCTGCACCCTTTGGAGTTTGCTCCTGTGTATATGATAGCAGAATTTAAAAGCAGTACAAATTTGCCACATGGGAAGCCATGAAGAGTCCCTCTCTGGGGGCAGCAATCTCAAATCCCATAAAATGGCTCTGTGAAAGCCTCCTGCAGTCAACTTTGCAGATAGTCCCTCTCTGTGGTTTCGGGCAAGTAAGAGTTGTGCAGTCCTCACCCTGTTGAAGTAAATAGAAAAATACCTCAATAACTATGTACAGCCAAGATTTTACACAGGAATTTAAGTGGTACAGCACTGTAGCTTCCTTTCCTGACAATGGGGAGAGATGGACAACAGTTCGTTTGGGCATACTTAAAAAAAAAACAGTTGAAAGGGAATATAAGAGTGTTGCTGAGACCCTGCAGGCATGATCCTTGTTTGTGCTATAAAACCTGACACAGAAAAGCAGGAGGATTTGTTTCTGATAGTTAATACCCAGTTGTTTGCTTCTGATGGTTAATTTCCCTCATATCCAGCAACAGTGTCTTGCTGTCCTGCTTGGAGGAGCTGCTTCAAGGAGTAACTTGGCCATATTTTTCCAGGAATAGAAAAGCTAATTTCACTGCTGCTGTTGGAATTGTTCCTTCCCTGCATGCTCTGGAATAATTTGTGCTGTTGAGGACATATTTTGGTGTATACCTCCTCTTGTATAGAGATGTCTTTTGCGTTTTGGGAAGGATCACCTGTGCTACATGAGTTATTTACGATTGGGTGTAAAGTGGCTCTCAGCCTCCATTCAGGTTATTCCTGCAAAAACCAATTCTAGCTAATCTGCTTGAGCACTTCCATCAGGAGCACAAAACTGCTCCATAGTTTCTTTCCTTAGTATTTTTCAGAGTCTCTAAAAGTTTCTGGGACTGTGGATATTTCTTGGACAGGACAGACCTTACCTTCATACAGACCTTTATAGCGCTGGTAGTGCTACTTCCTCCGGGTTGTGAAGTAGTGCTTTCCTAGAGTGGGCTGAAGGGAAATTCCCTCTTCTTCTTGTGAGCTCACACAACTCTGGGGAGTGAGATTTAACTACAGGAATTAGGAAAGGATTTTCTGTGACTGCCTTCTTCAGCTTAAAGCCTTGTCACTGGGACAACTCCATGGCTGAGGTGAAGGTATTGAGGTGAGTGCAGCAAGACCATGACATTCAAGTAATGCAGAGCAGAGGAAAGAGGAGCAGGACTGTGGTGTGCTGGCTCACATTTATGCACGGCACTCAGTCTTGGGGATATGCAAACACACACCTGGTTTCTCTAGAGAAATGTACCCAGGCCAAACCTCCACAGGCCCCAGCTAGGTGAAAACATGGCTGTATCTCAATCTTGAGCAAAACCTGATAGCTTACCTTAAATATTTTCCTCTGCCACACCACTTTTAAAATAGATCTTACCAGGTAGATATGTGCAGACACATTTTTACTACTGAAGATTGTTTAACATTGGAGAAATTTGCAGTGTGCTCTTGTGTCAAAGAAGGCCAGTGGTATCCTGGGGTGCAATAAGAAGAGTGTGACCAGCAGGTCAAGGGAGGTTCTCCTCCCCCTGTACTCTGTCCTGGTGAAGCTCCATGTGGAGTACTGTGTCCAGTTCTGGGGTCCCCAGTTCAAGAGAGACAGGGAACTACTGGAAAGAGTCCAACAGAGGGCTACAAAGATGATGAGGGGACTGGAGCATCTCTTTGACAAGGAAGGGCTGAGAGACCTGAAGCTGTTTAGCCTGGAGAAGTGAAGGCTGTGAGGGCATCTGATCAATACTTATAAATATCTAAAGGGTTGGGGCCAAGAGGACAGGGTCAGTCTCTTTTCAGTGGTGTTTGGTGACAGGACAAGGGGTGGCAGGCACAAACTTGAACACAGGAAGTTCCGCCTAAACATAAGGAAAAAAGTCTTTCCTTTGAGGGTGATGGAGCCCTGGAACAGGCTGCCTAGAGAGGTTGTGAAGTCTCCTTCTCTGGAGAAATTCAAAACCCACCTGGGCGCGTTCTGTGCAACCTGCTCTGGGTGACCCTGCTTTAGCAGGGGAATTGGACTAGATGATCTCCTGAGGTCCCTTCCAACCTCTACCAGTCTGTGGTTCTGTGACCCAGTAAGAGCTAGAGATTGCAAGCTTCTCAATTTTTTGGAGTTACTTGGTCTCCAGACTCAGGGCACACTGCCTGACATCCTTCCCCCAGCCCTGCAGACTGGGGCTGGCTGCCAGAGACCCTCATACCAGGGCTACCTTGCCTATGAGCAGAAGTCCTAATTGCCAACAGCCAAGGCAGACCCAGCTGGCTGGACTGGCCCAGCATCATGGACCTGGAGAAAGGGGCCCTGGTTTTGTGTATCCTGCCCAGAATCCGGGCAGGGTTGTGCTTATTTAATTTGGTAAGAGCTTGAATTAACAAGAGATTTTTCAAACAAAAACATTGCAGAAGTAGAAAGAAAAGTCTTTTCCCATTAAGTATAGTTTTGTCAGGAAAATTCCTAGCCATGTTTCCTATGACTGCAGGTGACCTCTAGAGCTAGCAAGATGCTTCTTTTCAAAGAATGCATACAGAGTCTAAGATATGAAGCAGCGAGCCCTCCTCACTGGTGTTTCCTATTAGCCACTACAGTAATCTGTATTACCTTTCTCTTCTCCCATAGATTTCTGAAAGATAAACTAGTCCCATCATGATGGAGCCTGACTACTCCAGCCTAGATACCTTTAAGAGGAAGGAGTTTCTCCAAGGATCTCTTATGATCCTGAAAGGTTTGTAATAGAAACCTTTTGTAATTGTGCTAATCTTCAAAGAAGTGATGTGAAAATTCATGACGGGGATGACAAGCCACAAGAGTCGATATTTTAAAAAAATATATCATTTGCCAGGACTGCCAGCTGCTGGCCAGACACCGAACTAGCTGCCTTCCTCAAACAGACATGTCCCCCATCTGATGAATAAATGCTCCTTTTGTGCACATTTTCACAGCTGAGGTTTGAACCAAGGGCCTTGTGGTCTGCAGACAGCAGCTCCACAAAGACAGCCAAAAAGTTTCTTGCTCTGGACTAGACAGGCAGGAAGCTAAAGCCTTTCTCAGCTGGAATCATTCTTTGCCTATCTCACAACATCCCTTCCAATCATATAAAAATCTTTGAAGGAGAACATCTCCCTGCAATCCTTCACAGAGCAAATCCACTCAGGCAAGGCATATTTTTGGGAAGGAGCCAGCTTTGCTTGGTGGTCCTGGCTTTTGGCATCCACCATGACTCAGTAGGGAAGAGAGAATAAATAAAATACTATTAAGAGGTACAACAATGTTACCAAATGGGATTGTGCCTCTCCCAATTAGAGTTGTTTTTCCTATCTCCATATGTTGCATATTACAGAGCTCTTTTGTTGGTAAACATATCCATGGCTCCCTGCAGGGGTGCCAGGGCCACTCACCAGCAACTTGGAGGCTGAAATTGTGCATGAAGTCCGATATGCCATGCAAAGATGGTCTTGTTTCTATGTGTACTCTACTATAACACAGAGAGGCTCTGAGGAGCTGGAAGCTGCTGGCAATTGGCACAATGATTCTTCCACAGATATCTTTCCCTAAGAAAAAGAAGGAAGGTTGGGAATAGTCATAGTGATTTTTGTTTCTTTGTATTTCCACAGTAATAACAGAGCAACTAAAACATTTCCATTGCTCCCTTCCACCTGAGAGTCTCTGAGACCTTACCAAGGACATCCAACTTAACTGTCTTTCTCTGAGGACCAAGTTAAGCTGTTGCCTAGCCTTTAGTGGCAGACTTAGAAGTTATAAACACATGTAAAGACAGTCAGTGGGGCTTAGCCATTGTGTAATTATCTGCATATGATGGTAACTCACTTTTGTGTTTAAGCTTTGAAATCACCTGGCATGTTGTTGGCAGAACAGGCAATAAAATTTCCAAATCCTGGTCCTCGGAGCTGTGCTTTAAGCACTGGCCTGTCAGTTCATTTAATGCTGCAGCAAACCAGGCACAACTTCATAACAAAGCTTGAGCATGAACCACAGGAGACTGAATTTTCTAGTGTAGGCACAGTATGGGCTTTGAAATAGGATCTGTTTCTGACTCCAGCTGTTACTTCTTTAGCCTTTCCTGGCTAACCGAGTGAAAAATGACGGGCACCGGAAAACTCCTTTGTCATCTATTTCTCCATTAATTGTTGCAAATGTGTATGATTCAAGAGTGATGTAAATCATCATTCCCACCTCACTCTATTTATCTGTTTCTTGAGCAGACTTTCATAGTAACCAGCAACTACTGTATTTAAAGAATGCACTGTACCACACCTACTCGGTACAGTGCTTTGCCATGGAATAGTGAGAGAAAGAGAGAAAGAAAGAGAAAGGCAAGAAAAGAGAAAGACAGAAAGAGTAAGAAAGAGATGGAGATTAAAAAAAAAAAGAAAGAAAGAAAAAAAAAAAGGACTTCATGTCCTTTATCAGAAGAAGGGAAAGATTAGATTTGTTTCTGGAGTGACTATGAATACCAGATCAGCTAACGGCAGTTTAGGAGGTCTTTCTATATAGTCTACCCAGTCCCAGTTATTTTGATTCTGTGTTGCCAGCTGGCCTCTGCAGAAATCTATTCAGGGTTCAACTCTAAACAGTAATGTTTGGGAAAAGTACAATCTAAAACAGACAGATCTGTATGTGTTTAGGTTTTGCTTTCTTTCCACTTTTAAATATTAAAAATTGACTCCAGCTGTGGGGTAAAGTAACGCCCAACCTATAAAGACACTGACAAATAAATCACAATGCAATTTGCTGTGCATTTTCTGAGGTCTAAACACCAGCCCTTGAAAGGTATTTTCCATGATTACATCTTGGGAAGATATCTTCACTACCAACAACTCATTTGACTTTTATACTTCTTAAAAGTCATTGCATTCCAGCAGGGCCAGACCCTGCCATTACTTCTCGAGCACATATCTCAGGGGTTAATTGAGCTATCCGATGCTGCATGGGACATATGCAAAGCTTTGCTATCCCTAGCCAACGTTTTGTTAACCAGCATAGCTACCTTGTGATTTTCTAACCCGCTTTTACAAGAGTAAATTGCTGATTGAGTGTTCAGCCCCCTCAGCTGATCAATTCCACTTGAGTTCACTTCTTTGCAGTGTCAAGTTTAGGCAGCCTTGCCTGAAGTTAAAGCTCTTATTACTGTTCATCTCAAAATCACTGAATAGCAGAAAGTTTCCCACCTCATCAGGCTGCAGCCCCAAGAAGTCAGGTTTAGCTCCTGAATTCTGGTCCAGCTTACTCTGTCTCATTTTGTGGCCCACAGCAATCACTCCTGCCTGTCCTACATTTCCTTCTCAAAAAAGGATAAATATTTAATGTTCAAGAAATGAAGAAGAAGACGGAAATTCCATCCTAAAGGCACCACATTTCTTTTTTTCAGGGAACAGCCATTAATCCACAGAGTCCCGTTCATCTGCACAGCCTGAGTAATTATCTAGGAAAAGCTCTGATGTTGATATCATGTTTTTAAAATTATAAATTAACTTACAATTGAAAAAAGCTGGCTTTGAACCAAAACCCCTTGAACTATCCTATTTCAATTATTTACAAAACATTAAAAAAAGAAATTTTCTAGCCATTGCCCTGTTCCTGCCAAAAGTTGCAATGTAAACTTTTTTGTGGGGAAAACGAATTAAAGCAAAAATTCCCGACCAGTACTGCTCTGCGTGGCATTTCACTGGTGCTTACTTCAGATCTGCAAGTTGGTCTCCCCTTGAGAGCCAGCCTGCAGAAAGCCTGTCCCCACCAGGGAGGGGATTTAAGAGGTTCCTGCTGTTCCCTGCCTCCAGCTACGTTACCGCTGCCTCTGTGGCACTGGCTCAGTGTTTTGTGTAGTTTTGTTCTGAAAAATAAAAAGAAAAGGCTCTGCTAAAATATGCTTTTGTTTCTACCAGATCAGTTCCCTGATCCAGCTGAAGTTTTGCATTTTCCTAATGAGAAAAATGGGAAAAAAATAGCTGGTGGAGATGCTTTGAGCCTCCTGCACACCTGCCTGATCACTGGAGGAACCCTAAAGTGCAAGTTCACTTTTAAAAGTTGTCACTGGGGCCACAAATATGTCCCAACACCTTTGTCCTCCCTGTTCAAACACTTGCCCTTAGGTTAACTCGTGGGAGGTGTCAGACCATTCTTCAGAGCATCACCCTCCCCCAGTCCAGCTAAATCTTTTTTCTGGGGTTACTGGGCCTTCATAGAATAATAGAATGCTTTGAGTTGGAAGGGACCTTAAAGATGATCTAGTTTCAACCACCCTGCCACAAGCAGGGACACTTTCCACTAGTCCAGGTTGCTCAAAGCCCCATTCAACCTTGGCTTGAACCTTCTTGTCCTCAGGAGAAGTGCACTCAGGAGCTCCTCTTTATCTGGAAATCCAGAAAGGAGAAAAAAGGGCATGAATAGAGCCCTTAAGCTCAATAGAAACCACAACATAAGAATGAGGTAACTATGAGAAAGACTTAAAGGCCCCAAAGCTGTTGCCAACAGCAAGAATTGCAAAAAAAAATCCAACCAAACCAAAAAGGTTTCAGTGAATGCAGCTGACAGTGAAGGTGAAGAAATCCTACCAAAAATGCAGGAAAATAAGAAGTTTTAAACAGATGCACAACATAGCTCACAGTAACAAGGGGGCAGTGTGTTAGGGCAAAACAGGGGGGGAAATATATGAAGTTTATTGTGGTGGGTTAGACGTTTCGTGCAGAAGAGCTCAATAAAACTTGGAGAGCCAAAGAGTTTCCAAAAGCAATCTCTAATCAGAAGCAAATTGTGGCAGTATCACAGAGTTAAGAGAGATAAAAATACCTCCTTTAAAAGGTGTGAGGGGTGGAGAAAGGATCTGGAAACTTATAACTTAGACAGCTTTGCAATGATTTAAAGTTATTCAAATAAAAGCATTTATTTAGGAGAATCTAGATGGAAAAAATATTATAAGAAACAGGAGCATGGAATTGTCAAAAGCAGATCATGCCAAAGTAATCTACATTCCCTCTTTGAAAAGAAATGGAAAGGGGGAAGTAGATGTGATCTATCTTGACTTTAGTAAGATTTTCAACATATTTCTATGTTGAAATATGTTGAATATCATTTCTATATGATGTTCTCATGCAGAAACTCAGAAGTCTGGTCTAGCTGAAACTGCCATGGGGAGGGTACACAAATACTTGGAAAATGTAATTTTAAAGATACTCAAAAAGTAATTCCCAAGAATTTGCTGACCAACAGGAATAGCTGCATACATGAGCTTTCATAGAAATCTGTCCTGGGTTTGGTACTGTTCTGTATTTCCATGAATGAGTTGAGTGATGGAAGAGCAAACATGCTCATGAAATTCACACATGACACCATGCTGGCAGGCTCTTTGGGGGCCAGGAGAAGAATTTAAAATGATCTTGATAAATTTAAGAAATGGTCTGAAAGCAATTAGGTGAAATTCAATAAAGGCAAGTACAAAGTCTTAGGCTTGGGAAGGGAAAAATCTATCACACAAAGACAAAATAAATGCAGGAATGTCTCTTTCTAAAAATAAGGCCATTTTTGAAGCAGAAAGTGCTCAAAATTGCAGTCCAATTTTCATGAATCCTGAGGGCAATGAGAATGTCAGGTAATGAATGAGCACTCCTCTAGGACTTCAGCCTTAACTTTTCACCTACATGAAGGATCACAGAAGTTCTCACATTTCCGTTTCCTAAAAGATGGGGAAGGGGCAATAGGCTGGCTTTGTTCTGTCCTGATGTTGGGACTCTTCCTTATTGCACTACTGCTGTAAGTTAAGGTGCATTTGGCAACTCTAGGAGGAAAGAATAAGGAAAAATATATGCCTTTTGTTTTCTTCATAAGTATCAGTACATCGATATCAATATCAAGAGCCTCTCTATTTTCCTGGCTGATAATATCCTGCCTGGCCACATGGAGTTAAATCAAAGCCGGCTGTTATTGAGAAGCTAGCAGGAAATGAAACAATGTAAACCCATAAATAAGTATAAATGTATAAGGTCCCATCCTAGAGAATACAAAGAGTCCCTGAGAAAGCAACAGGAACTGATCGGTGGGAAAATGGCCCTTTCTGTGGCACAGAGTGCGTGCAGGTCTTGTTACTGGAGGGAGATTTTGTTTCTGGGTGGGGAGGCTTGAAGGCCACCACAGGAAATCTTTGTCAAATGACAGCTCTGTGACGAGTTATTCTGGCCTGATACCAGCACAGAATCAAAGGAGAGCAACAGGCCAGGAGGGTGCTGGTGCGGAAGGCAATGTGGGCAGGAGCATCTGGGAAGAGCTGCTGCAGGAGATGCAGCCGCTTGAGGTGGGAAAGGGGCTGCCTGTCCTCAGCGCAGTGAGGAGGCAGGAGCTGGTGCTCTCAGTCACCTGTGCTGCACTGCAGCCCTGTCAGAATGAAGAGATGAAGCTTGTTTTAGTGATGTTAATGATCTTGACTCCCTCAGGCCTGTGTTCGAGGCCAGCTGGATGGGGCCTTGAGCAACCTGGTCTAGTGGGAAGGGTCCCTGCCATGGCAGGTGGTTTGGCACTAGATGATCTTTGAGGTCCCTTCCTTCCCAAACCATTCTATGATTCGATGATTCTGTGTTTGCAGTGACAGGATTTTACATGTCCTTACCTACACAGAGCAAGGCTAGCTTGGCTTTTAGAGCAGTTGTCAGTAATGGGGCTCCTTTAGTCAGCACAGTGGGTTGGTTCCCTGGAGGGTGACATGGGAGGCTTTCCCGGCAGAGCAGGATGCGCTGCATACGTTTCTCTCTACTCCCAAGGAAGTGGGTGACCTCTGCCGTCCCTACTTTGTGTGGTGGGGCTCTGCGTCTTCTATACTTTAAATTAAAAAAACGCATTCTACTGGATATAAAGGGTGTGGGCATTTCAGAGACCTTGGGAGTTAAGAGGGTAGGAGAGAGTGTGTAAGTACTACACAAACTGGCTGAAGATAAAGAGAGAAAGGGAGAGATGGGGCAGTCCTGGAAAAACTGAGCAAGTGACAAATGTTCCCCTCTTAGTAAACGAATAAGCAATAAAAGAAAAGAAATACAAATTCACTGTTTTAACTCAGGGCCAGCTCTTGCTGTCTTCAGTGTGGGGGTTGTTTCTGGGCACCGCAGCCCCCAGCATCATGCAGTTTTAATGATGTCTCTGCAAGCACACAGACAAATTCTGAGGACATCAGTGGGTTTATACAGGAGGACTACTCCTACTGTTGGAGGGTTGCTACTGTCTCCTTTGTAAGTTTTAAGAAATTGGTGGCAATTCTACAAACAAGCTAAAGATCTCAATATTAATATGCTACTTAGAACCACTCAGCAAGTAACACCTGCTCTTCCAAGGATAGCAATTGATTAAAACAAAAGTTTCCATCAAAAGCCCAAACGATCTCAGTATTAAATCCAACTACCCTGCAACAAACAGCACTTCTTTCTCCTTGTTGCTATGCTGTAATGGCATATATTACCTTTTGTTAATTTTTTTGGTTTTGATGACATTATCAGTTCCATAAAGGCTACCAACTGCCACTCAGAGAGAACCAGGTTCACGACAACATGACTGGCTGACCTAAATGAATTGTAAGTGTGCAGTGAGAAGTGATGGTGTTAAACCAGGATTTGCTGTCTGAAGAGAGGCACTATTTGTGGAGGAAACTAATTCCTGTGCAGAGGTGTTTAAATGTGTTTCAAGCACGTAGGATTTTGAGGAAGGGTGACTTTCACTCTGTGCGTATTTACCCTCTCTTCCACTAATACCAGATACCAGCTGAAGAAGGAGATCATTGCTGTCAGCTCTGAACTATCAAAGAGCCTTTGGAGTGGGAAACATCACCGGTGGCTCCCGTGTTTGCTGCCAGCCTCCCATGGCCCTGTGCACAAGCATGGCAGTTAATGGGGACACCTGCACCTATGGTTGGGTTTTCCTTGCTGCCAGTGAACATTGCAGGGGTGGAGCTGAGGACATTGAGCAAGGACCACAAGGCTGTAGCGATGCTTGCAGCCTGGCAAAGAGATGATGTGCATTTGTGTGACATATAAAGGAATACATTTTACTTGCAGTTGTGGGTTGGACAGCACTGCAAAACTAACACCAGCTTTTCTGGCGTTTGTTAGTTTTGCAAATACATTGCCCCTCTTAGCTGTAAAATATGAGATATCCAAGTGTAGGTGTCAAGCAGAGCCCATCAAATGCTATGGGATTTAGGTTTCCTAAATTCTCCAGCTGAGATCACAGTTGTATTCAAGGACCACGCTGTCCCTGGAGATACGGCACTTCAAGCTGTTGTGCCTTTGCTTGCCAACTCTAAAAGAAGAGAAAGGATAAATTAATCTCTTATGTGCTGAGTATGCATTCAGTGATCCACCTAGATTGGAAGGAGTTTACGAAAAGGCTCAGTTCTACAAATGTTTATTGCTACAATACCATGACATTGTTCTGATAGAAAATGTGGACTTCCTATCAGTTAGCTAGGAAAAAGAAAGACATCCCAAACCAAGCTAACTCTAGATTCTCCTCTGTCTTTTGAGAAGTAAGTAATTACAACAGCTTCTGCTTTTATTTACTCAAGTGTAAATCAGTTGCAGTTAACAGAGTTTTATGTAAGGAAAAATGTTAAAAAAAAAAAAAAAAAGGTAAAAGCACACCAATCAGATAATCCCCCTGCTGACAGGGGGAAGTCAGCACTTGCCTTGGCCCTTGCACTATACCAACTGCAAAGTAATATTATTATTACTATTACTGTAACCTTTTTTCTTCCTGCAGTGTTCATCCATGTGTCAAGGTGCTGGATACATTGAAGCCATTTTCAATGTTCCTCTCCTGTGCTCTCCTGTCTCTTCTCTGTCCCTCACCGCACTGTCCTGGGAAGGCTTTTTGTCAAGTATAAATGTCAAATTGTATGTGAAGCTGAGACTTTGCGATTTTTTGAAGTGTCTGCTTTTGCCTGTAGGAAATCATTAAGTACCACCAGTTGTCTAGAGAGCCAGGGGGAATGTCAGTATTTGTTGGTGTACACCTTATAAACCATCAGTAATTCAAAGCTGCAAGACTATGTAAGTGCCTGCACTACATAAGCGAATGTTGCTGCTGAGATTCCTGCTCTCCCTTGCTCTGCTCACCCCTGGAGATACCTAATGCAACTTTCCACTCCTCAGAGTGGACAGATGTCCTATTCAGGATCCAGCTGTGTTGATGGAAAAGATGCTCCTGGCAGGTGTCCACGTTCTTCATCTCCACAGCTTGCTCATGGGGACACAGGTGGAAGGGCTTTGTAGCCTAACCCCTGGCTGGCTCAGGCCAAGCAATTTTAACAGTTTTAGATCACACAAATGATTTGGATTTGCCTGCTTGGAGGGACGGGGATGCTCACATCTCCTTCAGTGCTAACGGAGGGGAGGACAGCAATTGCAGCTGCACCCGGAAAGGCAGGCTGCAGCCTCAAATCTGAACAAGCGTGCTGGCTTAATGCAATCCATTTAAAGCTGCCATAGTTAAGCTGATGTATCTCTGTACATGCAGAATAGGTTTGCAGTCTTACATGGGCTTGTTATAGTTGTGTTAAATTGGATTTGAAGCATGTGAGAAAAGAGCTTGCACCTTCCTCGCACTGGTGTTTTTGGAGGCTTTTGCAATACTAGCAAATGAGCCCGACAAAAGTGTTGTTTGTTGGCCTTGCAACTGGAAAGAGACACCAGTGGGATGGTTTACACTGGGAAATTACATCATGTTAGAACATGTTGCTGGAGACTTCTGGTGGCTACCACGGTGTAATTTCCCGTCATAAACAAGGCCTGTGAGACAGCTGTTGGGAGGCCAGGCATTAGCGGACTGGGCTGATCCTGCTCTCATCTGAGCAACTTGGGCAGTGGGTGACTCAGCCACATGCTGCAGGTGCTGCAGCCAGGGCAGGGCTGAGCTCCAGCCCTCAGCATCATTCCAATGGCATGGTGGAGGCACACGATGTAGTTTTGCTTGCTGGCTGTAAGTGCCAGCAAGATTTTTGGTTTGTTGGGATTTTTTGTTGGTTTTTTTATTTCTTTTTTTTTTTAAAATGGCCTTCAGATAACTAGATCACAGTTTTTGGTTGTTTTTTTTTTTACAGTCTCAAAACAAGCAAAATCTCCCCTCTTCCCCTAATAGTCTGCAATCAAGGATAGGGAATTGTCAATTAACAGGCTGTGTATGCTCAGTTCTGTGACTGAATGGGCAGCCAGTGCTTTTAGGCAATGACAAATAGGGCAAAACATCGCATAGGCTTTGTGTCTCCATTATTTAAAATTCAGTTACCTCAAAAAAACAAGAGTTCATTGGGTTCCTGGTGTTAGGCAGTCATGAAGAAAGTAAAAATAGCACCTACAAGAACTGTTAATTTAAAATTTAAATGGGAGCCTATGGTTTAATTATATATAAGGAAAGGTTAAATACCAAAGTATAGTTGATTATATTTCAGATGAGGTTAATTATTCCCAGGTCATACCAAAGTACTCTGTTCTCTGCTCTTATCTCTTCTGTCACCCTGTGCACACACTGCATCACTTTACACAGGGCCTTGGTGAAGGGTGGTGGTTGTGGGGCTTCTCACACCAGATTCTTAAGCAAACATGAAGTAATGTGTTATTTTGCATACCGTGTTGTGTGCATATTTTATACAGTGAAGTAGATGATTTTTACATCGAGATAAGGGTAACTGTAAGCAGAAAAAGCTATAAAACTATGGGAGATGAGAAGATAAAATCTGGATTACCTTTGGAACTGGGAAATTTCGAATATTGAAAGGGGATAACTCAAGGACAGTCCTTCACTCTGAGATGGCAGAAAGACCACTTTGGGCAAAGGGCTCACTTCTGGTGCAGCACAATCCTTGGACTTGATTCATACACATGGAATCATACAATCATAGAACAGTTTGGATTGTAAGGGACCTTTAAAGCCCACGTGGCTCATCCCTGCCTGCAATGAGCAGGGGCCTCTTTGTCTAGATCAGGTTGCTCGGAGCCCCTTGAATGTTCCCAGGGATGGAGCATCTATCACGTCTCTGGGTAACCAGTTCCAATGTTTCACCACCCTCATTGTAAAAAAATCTCTTCCTTATATCTAGTCTCAATCTTCCCTCTTTTAGTTTCAAAGCATTATTCTTTGTCCTGTCGCAACAGGCCCTACTAAAAATATTGTCCCCAACTTTCTTATAAGCCCTCTTTAAGTATTGAAAGGCTGCAATAAGGTCTCCCTGGATCTGTGTGTCTTAGTATAAGTTCTAGGAGGATCTATTCCATGATTTTCCCAGGCACAGAGGTGAGGCTGACAGGTTGGTACTTTCCAGTGTCCTGCTTTCTACCCTTTTAAAAATGGGCTCAATGTTTCCCTTTTTTGAGTCACTGTGGACTTCACCTGACTGCCCTAATTTTTCAAATATCATGGCAACTACATTGGCCAAATCCCTCAACTCTGCATTGCAACACTAAAGGTCCTGTGGAAAGCAGACAGGGATTTCAGAACCTTTGGTGTCTGGATGGAGTGCCTCAAAGTGACAATATTTTCAATATGAGATGTACAAAGATCTTACAAAGCTAGGTTCCCATAGTGTTGCTATATGAACTACCCAAAATGAAAGCCTATGAGATCTCTAGTCACTGGAAAGCCTTTGTCATTATTCTCCATTGGATAAATAGAAAGGGTAAACTGTGGGTAAGACTTTAAGCCTTCTAGGGATACAATACTTGAGCCGTTCCTATAGGAGCTTTTTCTTTATGTAAGGTAAAGCCACCTCCCTTTCAATTCCTGTGTATTTTAGCCCCACAGTTTTACTGAGAAGCAGCTCACAATGAACCACTTGAAAGATAACGCTGTATTTGCAAAGGAAGGAATTTCTCTTTTACAGTTCAGCAGCACCAGCACATGCTGGAAAATAAGCATGCACCACCAGACAGTACAGCACACGTGTGGAATCCTAACGAAACAAACTGCTTATAATGTGACTGCATGCAGAGCTCTAACATGGTTTTGAGTAGCTGCTTTCAGTACCTTGGAGCATTGAAACAAACTGCACATAGCAAAGAGAAGTTGCTGTTGGTTTTCATTAGGGGAATTGTTATTTTGTCATGTTTACACAGTGGAGTCTTGGTCTGTGCTGGGAAAGCATAGGTGCTACCAGAATGTAAATTTTTAAAAATAACAGACACCAAATGCACCCTTCTTTGTTGAAAATATGGAGATTGGAGGAATCTGTATTCACATCTTCAGACAACATAAAATTCATCTACTAGTACTGAACTAATTTATTACAAAAGCTTAGTATTTGCAAAACTCTACGTAAAATCACTGACACATCTACACAGGGAACATATCTACACAGGGAACCTTTGCAAGCCATACTTGAGGCTCAGGGGTCACCTACTTACAAAAGCCAAAATGCCTGGCAAATATGTTTCCCATTGAAATTTTTCATATGAAAATTCTGCTATTCTTCATTCATTTTTGTCTTTTCTGCAGCAAGACAGAAATTTATATTTCCTGGACAATTTTCAAATGTTCATTTGGAAACCTGAGACTGAGTTGTGCTGCTTAATAGGTTTAATTTAAGAAAAAAAAAAAAAGGCACCGTTGCAAAAAAATGAACACCCATTTTCCAAGCAGCTTTATCAGCACTATGACTGCTAATGGTAGAAAATTCATATTCAGTGATATGTAAGGCAAAAATAGCTAAGGGTTATTTTAGACCACTTTGACCTGAATCTCTGCTGTGCTACAAAGCCAATTAAAGTTAAGAGTCCAACCCAGCAGCCCGCGGCCCCCATCCCCTGCACCGTACAGCCCTGCAGCATGCCAGGCAGCCTCTCCAGCAGGCCGTAGCAGAAGCTGCTGTGCAGCAATCCCAGCTGAAATACAGTGTGTCCCAAATTCCTTTTCCCTCCTGCCACCAGGGATGGGCATACGTACCTGGACCAGGAGGAGTTGTGACATTGGTGTGATGCCTGCCTATACATTGGGATTTCTTGTGTCCCAGGCTAACCCTACAATACAGTTAGCAAGCAGTTAGAGTATTTTTTTTTCTTCTTCTTTTTAGCAGTCTTTGTTCACATTTGAATTTTCAAAAGTAGCAAACTCAGGAACTGTACAGGTAAAAGAAATGCAATCTCAGAAGTCCACCACAGGCTTATCGGCATAGTCCCAACTTTTCCATTCCCATATCCCAGGACAGAGGGGACAAGAGAGGATGTACACATACAAAAGATTCATCCTGAAGGATAACACAAAAATGAGACAAGACTTTGCATCCGGTGTAACAAGCTAAGGGAAACCAGTTATATCCTTCAAACCCTAAAATACCATTTCTCACTGAGAATCTGAATCATCCTCTAGGAAAAAGGGAAAAACTAAAACCTCAAAATGTTAAAGACCTAAAATCTCCCCTGGCTTATAGTTTTTATCTGTATCTGAGCTATTTATAAAGCTAATCTCCACGATTTCTGTCATACATTTCAGTTACATATGGCCTGAGCTAGCAAACCAGTGAATACAAACATGATCTATATTACCATGGCGGTAAGTGAAGATACCTGTACCCACTCAAAACTGTGCTTATTTAAATAACAGGAATTGCCGCATTTAATTTATAAAGACATGAGTAGGTTTCTGCCTGAAATTCTGCTAATAGTTGAAAAACCTACTCTGCTATGGACAGAAAATGGGCTCTCCCCACCCACACATGCCACTGGGATTTGATCAGCGACCTTTGGGAGAAACCCACAAAACCTATTCCACTTAAGAGAGTATATTACAGGGCAAAGGAAAACCTTGCAGGCTTGAGATTTGGGTGGAATCCATTTATTCCACATGTGCAAAGACTGGATGAGGAATAGGAGGATCCGCAACAACCAAACAGAAACTTCTCCATATGTTACACACATAAGCCACTCTTGATTGAAATCCTGTAAATCTTTTCCTTATATGTTTCCTTGTCTGGTATAGCTTGATTTCAATTTATACTGCTCTTTTTGTCTTTCCATCATGTTCAAAACTATCATAAACAGTCTGTAAACTCTGTATCACAAATGGCTTTCTAATAATAAAAAAGGTATTTTCAGGAGAAAGATCAGTTCCTCATGTCTAGGTTGAAAAAGGGACACTGTCACGCAGTCTGAGGTAAAAAGAAAAAAGATCTATTCATCTTTAAATTATTATAATAAGGTAAAAAAATCATAAATATAGGAAGGAATGTTCCACAGGCTCTAAATAAGGAATCCAATTTCTGGCAAGAAAAGAAATACTTTGCCCAAAGGAAGTTTTAAAACTCATGGAGCATCCCTGATGGAGGTATTTTCTATATGAATTGTTTTTAAGAATGTGAATATATATTCTAATAAAACTGTCTATATCTAGAAAAAATCACAGGCAACAAATGTATTTTCTCCACTAATGAAGTTAGTTTTTCCTTCAGTGCATTATTTTAAATTCCTCATTTGTCTGAAGAAACTGTATTACCCCAACAACAAATACCCCTGCAAAGCCCTGTTTTCTTACACCATGATAGCATTCCTCATCAAAGCAAACATTGCAGTTCTGCAGCAACTGCCTCAGGGATCTTGACTTGCTCTTTCAGGAAACATCTGTGTCAATACACCTCAGTGAAGATGTTCTCTGTGAAAGAAATCTATCACCATGTTCTTGATTTATTATTAATTACTGTTATGCTGTCCAAATAATACCAAATTTTTATCCCCATCGTTGAAGATCTGTGTGGGGGTTTTTTTTGCTTGGATGGTTTTACAAGAATAAAAGCAGTATTTTTTGAAACACTGCAGTGGGTATGGCTGTAGTTAGAGCAAAAAACATTGCACTTTGATCTCTGGCATTTATAAAAGCCAGTTTATAATCAAGATATCTTATCTGTTCTTATAGGGCAAAATGGTACATTTATGAAAACAGAACTTCTAAGGAAATAAATCTATTGAATCTTAATGTAAAAAGCAAAGGCATAAAAAGATTTTGCCCTTTGTAATGTGAAGAAAGCTCGTTTCCAATTCCCCAAATATTTTAACAAGCAATATTGTGTATATACAAGCTTTGCGATATCAATTGCCCAGTTATTAAACATATTTGAGCTCTTCCCCTGCTCCTAGCACACTCACACACACACAGATATACACAATATTCGTCTTAACAATTTATTTCTTGGAGGGAAGAAACCAGTGTGCTCTCAGTCCAGTTATCCTGGAGTTTGCCTCAGGTTTTTTTAATTTTTATGTTTAATACTGCAGGGATTTTATGGATTTACCAAAATACCATAATTTTTATTTTTAAATCATTTTTTTAAAAAAAACAGATCCAATCCAGATCGAACCTTTTTGTACTCTGTTTCGGTTCACTGCCACCATATGTAAGCGTTGTCAAGGTTGTAGTACATAAAGTTTCTGGCTCCAGGGCTGGTTTCTCTGTGGTTTTGGAATACAGATTTTTATAATACGCAGTTTCCTTCCTCTGAAGTCAACGGGCTATTCTGTGGAACAATGTTTCTGAGGCACAGGTCCCATCTTCAAAGGCACAAAGGCACCCAAATCCTATTCAAGGATATTCCACTGATTTGAAGTGAGGTGCCTGCCTTTTCCCATTCAAACAATGGGGACTCCCCAAACCATAGCTAGAGCCAGGTTAAACAGGCAGTCCCCAGACAATCTCATGACTACCTGTCCCATAGCCTTGTTCATATAGTCAGGGCATGCTCTTCTTTAGGTGAGACTCGATGCAAACAGAACCATCCTCAGATTGTTCCAACTCCATGCCGTGGATGAGATTGGAAGACCTGATGGATTTTTTGCCCTTGGATTGCTTGAGTTTCTGTGATGTTACTGCGTACACATGTGCAGTGAGCTTGCTGCACAGATGGTCTGAATGCAAGTGCCTCTGATATGGACATCTGATGCTTCTGGGACACACCAGACTGACTGAGCAGGAGCAAAGCTGCTGAATAGCACGTAGGCAAAGGCGTTGATAGTGTCCAGAAGCACTGCGCCTTCTGTGTCTTCTCTATGAATGTGCAACCTCTGAAGCTGCCTCAAAGCATCAGATCTACTGTGTTGGTGCATGGTGATAACAGCGCGTGCTTCCAGCAGAATTTATCTGCTGCAGTACAGTAGCCACGGCTGCAAAGTCTGGAGGGCTGCCAGTGCACTTGGAGCTATTGTACTGGACCTTCAACCAAAGCTGCGGTATGCCCAGAAAGTCAGCCAAACACAAGCAAAATCCTCAAAACTAAATTAAATCTCCAAGAGAGAAAAAGAGGACATGTGCTGGAAAACTCAGCTGTATGGCATTTTGAATCTCAGCTCCCAAGGAATGTCACCTTGCTTGGCTGTCCCATCCACTCTGGCTGTCTCATTTGGACTTCTGCTTTCTGATAGATCAATGTTCTCTGACTTTTGGAGATCTGCATGGACGATGGCAGATTTAGGCCAAAATTTACAGTGACAGAATAATGGTTTCAGCTCTGTACGTGTTCATTAAGAGAAACAGTTTTTAAAGAGCCCATCAGGCCAGGGCTACACTGCAAAGCCTTGTTGCTTTAGCTGTTTCAAAAGGTGCACATGACTGGAGGAAGAGGAAATCATACAATATGTGTAGTACATGTGTACAAAATTTAAATCGTCAAGCTATTTGGATGCAGACTGGGTATGTTTGGTTGTACTACAGGTCCTTCCATAAAACAGGTAATAAGAGGCAGGGAAGAAGCCTGGTTCTTCAGATTAAGGTTCACTCTTAATCTGAAGAGATGGGTCATTGATTTCAGTATGAGAAAAGAGAGACCTCATGTACACAGATTATAGTATAAAAGATATATAGATATATAGATATATATCATTGTTTTAGCAGGTATTAAACTGGGTGATCCAAAGGACAGCTTTGTCTTTTTGGTGTTTGCCTCAGTGGGAAGGAGTATGTCAGGAAACCACAGTTTTCCTGCTACTCGTATTTTTTTCCATAAGACATCACCAACCACTCTCTATGCCCACCTCCGTGGTGAGTTTCCATGTTCCTATGTAGCCAGAGCAGATACTACCGCAGCGTAGGCAGGTTTATCTTTCCTAACTACATACATGAAAAGCAAGTCTCTGGATCCTCAGCAAGGTCCCTCCCTCTTGCTCTGGACCTGAGGAAGGTGCAGGTATTTGGACCCATGCTGGGAAGCCCCAGGGAGGTGTAGATTGGGACAGGGATGATCCAGACCTCTCACAGGCCTGTGTAAAAGGAGAGGGAGTGAAGGGAAAACAGATGGGCACCCCCCAAGGATGGAGACATTGAGCAGATATTTGAGCAAAACCTCACAGACAATTTTTTCTAGCTAATCTCTGCCATAATTCTTCCCACAGCAAAGCTGATCCAGTACATCATTTCCATGAGACAGAAGGCAGTTTTAGCACTGCTCACTTCTCAGAGGTCTTGGACACTTGCTTTTAATCATATAGTATATGCTGACATCTGGTGGCATTCAGTAACCAAATCTTCATTAAACAAATCATGGTTTTAAGGCGTCTGCAATATTGTATTCCCTTAGCTGGGTCCAGAAACAGGATTCCTCCCAGACCACTTCAGGCCGGGAATTAGTCTAACACATACGTATGGGACTGGCATGGTCCTGGATCTCTTGCAAGACACTTGCTTGGGCACCAGCCTCCAGATGAGGAAGGAACTGTCAGCCAAGGGACCTGACTGTGTTCAAACACAGTCATTACAGCACAAAATGTAGCAAATAGCATCTTACCATTACCCACTCTGAGCACAGAGAATCACTGCACTAAAAAGGAGTGATGCAAAACTACCATGGGCTGTGGCAGGAACAGAGCCACTGTAATGTCTTAGGTGATAACAATTCTCCTGTAATTTATTTTATTTCAAACTGGAGAAAAAGAAGCAAAATGGTATGTATGAGTAGTGAGTGAGATGCACCAAAACTTTGTTTCATGGCAAGTGAGAATAAGTAGCACAGAGTCAGCTGCCATGGTTTAAAAGATATCCATGATGTAGCTGTTCCATTAAAATTTGGATTAAAATCATGTTTAAATTTCATTTCCTGCTTTTGATTAGTTTTAAGAGCAGTTGATGGTCTTGTGATTTGAAGATTTTGCATTTTAAATTTTGTGTACATGGTCTGGAATTTTATGTGAAATTGTGGGTTTGATCTTTGACCTCTGTTTACTACAGTCCTGATTTGCCACTAATTTGATAGCAAGCTATAAGGGCCTACTGTAAACAAGCTGCTCACTTTACATAGCTATGTTTGGCTCCTAAATGAAGAAGTATGTATGGAATATACTTTGGGTACTGTAGCCTCCTAAAGAAATAATAAAAACCACATCACTGTTTAGCTGTCCAGGTAACATTTACATTTGGTGAAAATAAGTTGCATGCCTAATAGAGAGAGAAAATGCAATTCTTATCCATCTTAAGTTTGTTTGTTTAAAATTGTTCTTTAAAGTATTTGAGAGATCAGACCTTCTCCTTTGAAGTCAGTGGGAAGTTTGCCATTGATTTTAAAAGGATCAGGATTAAGCCTAAATTGGTAGGGCCTAAAAGGCAAAAATGAAAATGTCCAAAGTCTACAAATCTCTCACTGATCCACCATCCAGAAAGGGAGACAAAAGCCTTCTTCAAGGTCTGTAATGTACATCTTGATTCCAGGACTCCTGTTTTTTGTACATTTGTAGACTTCAAGATGGAAAGCAACTTCCAGCAGGACTGTAATTGGTAGCATATGGGGTACTACATACTTGCACCATGGACTTGTAAAGCTGCTGGGGGAAGGGAGATGAAAGCTGCTTGTAAAAATCAACAGGCTGTCTGTACACATCTTCCACAAGTTGTCCTGTGCTAACACTATGTGGTATAGCCTGCCTGCAATCCACCCCAGGGAGATTCCCCAGCTCACAGGTTCAGGCCTTCAGGTACAGCCTTACACACAGGAAGAGACCCCACAAATGTCTGCCTGTAGACATTTAACTCAGAAGCATGTGATCATTCTGCACAAGCTCAGCACTTTTTGCACTTACCTGACACTAGCAGCCATGTCCTCTGAGCAGCAGGTAAAAGCAAGATCTTCAACTTTCTCCAGCATCACCCAGCTGGGACCATCTAGCAGTGAACTTCCCATCACCAGGGCTCCATCCTCACCATGGAGAGAAAGTGGTGGTGGGAACACCTAGGTACCCTGGAGGAAGGGCTGTTGTCTTATTTGGCAGAGGAGGAAACCATAATCTCTTTCATTTTCTGGCTTAGGGAGTGGTTCATCTACAGTGACAAAGTGTAAGCTCAGAGAAGCTGATGGGACATGGGCAAGCAAACATGAAAGGCCCTCTGTTTTCTTCTTCAGACACCCAAGTGCATTAAGTACCTAAAATGAAATGACCCCGGTGCCAAGTGAAGATATCCATGGATGACTTCAGTAGGCTAAAGCAACTACAGGTAGGAAACTGCATAATGACTCTGTTGGTTTCAGACAAACCAGAGTTCAGGAAGACACGTGGATCAAGCACCATTCCAGATCATCTGAACCTGAAGCTGACAAAGCAAGTCTCCAAAGCCTAGTGACCAAACAAAGGAACATCATCTTCTGTTCACAGAGACCCATTCTTGGCCAAAGAATATCAGATAGAAATACAGCATCAAAGCAAGGGAATCAATGCAATTAAAACCCACAATAGTCTCTTCTGTCTCCATTGCTCCTAAGTAACCCAAGCTGTTAAAAGCCTCACGGGAACCACTGGAGAAGGTGGATGTAACTTCTTAGGCTGTGTAGCCCTTCTCTTCTACCCTAAAATGACTGGCAATAGATGGGAGGGGTCAAAGATTGCCACCCTGCAGATTACTCAGATTAATCAACCTTGAGATTTTCTAGCAAACCAAATCAAGCAGCATCTACTCCATCTTCACAGATGCTATGACCCACTGTGTTCTACTCAGAGGGAGTGAGATGCTACTCACAGGGAGAATGAGTCCTGTCCTGATTCTAATGTGCATCAGCTGCCACAGCCAGACTCACACTTGTATTTCTGTTGCCTTTGCCCAAGTGTAAACACAGAGCCAACAATAGCAAGTCAGGTCACCTTTCTGAAGATACCTTCCCTGAGGTATTTTTTGAGCTATCCCAGATTCCCCAGAGTACAACAAGGACAACAACCAAAAAGGCACATGCAGGGAATCATACATGGTGCATTTTGAACATGTCCCCAGTGATGTGACCCTGACTCTCGTGCCAGAGCTTTGCTGTTTTGCTAGCATGTTATGATGCCCACTGAGAACATCTTACGCTTCCATGGGTTTGAAGTGGCTCTTGTCTATTCTGCTGGCCCGCCTGGCAAGGGACACCCCTACTTTGAAGGACTCTCAAACAGAACTTGATTTTGGGCAGAATCTTGCAGCACAGAGAGCACCACTGAAAATTGGAAATAATGTTCTCCATTGAAACATCCTGCAGATCTCATCTTCTGCTTCCATGTCATGAGATGTTTCCTCAGAATATTTTAATCATCAGTCCCAAGAGCTTTAATACCTTAATGTCAATCACTTCAGCATCGCTTTCAGCCTGAAAAGAGCAATGCACAAGTACAGGGACATTTGTGCATACTGGTTGGTTTTTCTAATAGAGCATGTCAACTGAGCAGAAATAGTTTCTAAAATGCTGTTTACTTTCTTCATAAGTCTGGCTTACAACACAAAGGGTTTTTATACATGTAAGACAATCAAAGATTTTTGATAAATAAAGGATGCCATAAGGGCCCCTGGTGTGTTTAGACAGAGTGGGCATGTCTGGACCTAGTGCAGAATAGCAATCCATCACTGCTAGATCAACTTCAAAAGCAGTTCAACAAAGGCTCCACATAGACATTACAGAAAACCTGTTTCAATAGCTTTCTTATGCAAGAGAAAACCACAGTCACATTTGTATTTTAGGCAGTGAACCAACAAGAACGAAGCAAAACAACAGCAACTGTCCTCAAGAGATATTTTAGGCTGCTCCTCCCCTCCCACTCCCTTTACACTCCTTTTCAATCTCTTACCAGTTTGTGCAGTTCTGGTAACAGAGAACCATACTGTAGAGGTTACTGGCAGGCTGGTGGGGACCACTGCAGCTTTTGGCTACCAAAGACAGCTTCCCCAGCCTGTGGAAGCATTGACCTCTTTGCTCTGCATTTTGAGCTGTGGCAGAGATGACTGTGGGTGAAGGAGGCAGAGGAACTGGAGAACCTTCCTCAGCCCAGCAACCTTTGACAACCAGTTGCTGCTTTTCCTCTTCAACTCAGGATACGCTATCCAACAAGTGCAAATTGAGGATGACAAATATGAACATTAGCCTGGTGTTTCTGCTAAAATGATCCGCCTTGAAGTAGCTGATGTTGACACTTAAATTGTCAGCAGACTTCCAATTTAGGGCTCCAGTTAGAAGAACGGGTCCATTCACACTTCCCTCTGAGCTATTGTTCCACCTCTCTCTGGACTGGGTAAATATCACTGCAGCAGTTTACACTCCAGTTCAACTTTAAAGGGGTTTTTTTGCAACCATAACCCAAATTGCCTAGAATTTTTTTAAAATGTAAGCTTAGACTCTTGAGAATAATTACACAACGTTGTAAAAATAGTCTTCAGCGATTTACATAGTCGTGAAATATTGAAACTGGTTTTTTTCCTGTGTACCTATGTATACGTGGCTACAGCGAGCTCCAGTGTTTACAGAGGACTCACTGGAGCTGCAATCACTGAAACTGGTATTTCAAGTTAGGCCACACACATGAACAAAACATTTCTTGTTATAAGGCAAGGTTTTGTATTTTGGGGTGTTATATCATCACCTAACGGAGGCACTACCTTTCCACTTCTGTGTTTCCTCTATCACCTTCTGGCTGGATTCAAGCAACATCCTTCTGGCTAACACAGGCAATGATCATGTAGTCAGGTAGGAGAGTATTAATTTAACTTCAGTTTCTTCCCTGTAACTGCATGTTCCTTCCATTTTTGAACAGGTTAATCATACTGAGGGGCTGTATCCTCATTTCTCTCTCTGCAGTCAGCTTTGCTGTTGCTCATTTCTATCAGGTATCATATGCCCTTGCCAGCTGGAAGCTCAGTCCTCACCTACTCTCCTGCATGCTGACTAGTTCTCTTCTCTCTTGGTGCATCTTGCTAATGGTAGGACCACCGGTGCCACTGGAACTAAGCAATCAGTCCCACTTCTTAAGAGTGGGAGAAAACTCTGGTGTAGTAGATGGTAGAATAACTGCCCACTGACTCTTGTCTTCTATACTGTGAGGACTTTGGACACTTTGAAGCCCAGCTGACTAACAGAATAAGCTAATAATACAACCCAATACCTCCAAGGTACAGTATGAGCTCTCAGGATTGTGAGCAGTTATCTTGTCCAGAGTCTGAAGATGCAATGGCTTAATTCTTCCTTTCTATGCTTCTCTAAAAGCCTATTTCTCTCTCCCATGTATTTCTGCCAAGCAGAACCTTGCTAGCTCTTACAATCTATTTTAAGGAGCTTTAAAAATTGTTTTCCTCAGGAGAGCTTAAGTTATCAAATCAAAACTAACAGAATGAATGGACAAAACCACAGCCTAGGAACAAACCTATTGCCCGAAATCTCTGCAAAGAAACTATTCAGAAAATACTTACAAGCGAAGAATACATGCCAGGAGTAAGAATTTATGCAAGTGACTACATGCATATGGGAACAACAACTTCCAACTCCTGTGAACCAGCAGTGAGGAATTAATAATTGACTATTAGATTTAGGCACTGATTTGAAGGAGTTAAATTCCCAGGCTGCCTTTTCAGAGAAGGGTGGGGCATTGGGGAAGTCAGAGAGAGGCAAAAAAAAAGCACCTGAATGCCCAGGGAAGGAGCAGCAAAACCTTCTCTCAAGATCCTTTTCCTCTCCTATGCTACAAACACTCTGCAGCTGGGGGTGTCCCAGTGGCCACCAGCAGCTGCAGCCCTTGGCCACACACACCTACACGTGGAGTGACCAACCTGGCAGCCTTTCCCACACCAGGAAGTGAGTACCACCTCTCAGTCCTGCTCACCTCTCCTCAGCCTCCAGTCCCCACTGGTGTGACTGCAATATGGCATGGCCAGTGGTGGGGCCTGAGGGCAAGGACACAGGCATCCTCTCTGTTTCGGAGTGGGCATTGTGGAATGTATCCTTCTGGGGGCCATCCACCGAGACTGGGCCCCTCTCTGGCCACTGGTACAGCACACACAAGGTAAGTGTCCACCTGCAGCACTGTGCTGGGGCCCAGGAACAAGTGGGCTTGAGAAAAGTGGGGTAATTGCTTCAGTCTCTCCCCACCATCCTCTGAGGATCCCCCTTCCAGTGCCTGTTTGCTGCTGACACCTGCTCCCTCTTCACCCCATTGTTCAGCCTGCACCACCTGAGCTTCCCCCTCCAAGCAGGGCTTTCTGAGTAGGAACTGGGCTGAGAGCTGTGCTGTTCAGTGCTAGAGCATTGCTGGTTTTTGTCATTGGTGTTTCTGTCGCTGTCAGTGCTGATGATGTATTCGAGCAACTGCAGAAGAGATACTGAAGTGGCCCCTGAGAGCTAGCAAGTTGAAGCATCTGCTAACAATAAAAATTAATTGCAGGTTGATTAAACCATTTACCTTTTTCCTGCTTTTTGCTTCACAAACTAGGAGGCAAGGCAGGATACTCAGCATTCTTGTTTTTTGCTGCATAAGAGGAAAACCACTTTTTTACGAGGCAAAGAGTTGTTATAAATTGTGCATAAAATGGCTTGCAAGCAACTGCTTTCCTTTCTCTAGGAGCAGCCCAGTAGCAGGTCATAATCTGGGGAAGGTCCTCAAAACTTTCCCCTCTGGATTCTGCATTTGCTGCTGGGTAGATATCCAGATGGCAGGAGACATTTCTCAGCTCCAAGTTCTCAGAGGGAAGGGAACCTGTGAATTCCTGTGCTAGGGTCCCCGGAGCAGCAGAACTCCTGGCTGATGAATGGTGGCTTTGCTTCCCAGCACCAAAGCTGGGATCTCTCATGGGACGCTTTTTATTGGAATTTGGAGCCAAGAGTCACTGTGGGTCCCAGGGCTGGGAGTGCTTGCAGAGCTGCTGGAGGAAGGTAGCAATAGGGAACTCCTTTGGCACAGGGGCACCCAACTGCACATCAGGATGGTGTTATCTGTTTGCCTGCAAAAAATCCCAGCCCTGCTCCTGTGCTCCTTGGGGTATTTGTGTGAGGATTGCTGTGTTTTAAGCCAGTAGTTTTCTGCAAAGACCTGAATCCTTTTTTAGTGTTGCTTCAGTAGCTGTGGGTGAGACTGATTTTCTGTGCTTCCACTTACTTGAGTTGAGGTTTTGGAGCAGGTAATGAGTAACTATGAGTCACACGTTGCTGCCAACCTTCATTTTCCTAAGAGTTAAATCCTTCTGCACACCTCCATTTTCACATTTGACATTTTTGGAAATACCAGAAACCATTTCATCCCTCCACTCAGAGCTATCCTGGCTATAATTCAGTGGATCAGCTCAGTTTCAGGTCTTCACATGGGGCTCTTTCCCTTCCCCTTTTCTTGGGGACATTTCATTCTCTTGGAAGAGAAGCACTTTGTTTTCTGCCTCTACAAGAGACCATAACTGCACCAGCTCTCATTGCCTGGAAACATCCCAGGCATCCACATGGGATCAGCAGATCTGACACATGCATTACGGAAGGCCATGGCACTAGAATAAGCCTTAAATGATGTCTGTAAGTATGCAGTTCCCTGGAAGGAGTTAAAGTGTCTGTGTCCACATGCTGTGTAGTATAATGTCTCTTTGTGATGGCATTACATTTCTTTGTTTTGTTTTTTTTTCTAAATTGAATTATTCTCCTGCCGTGTACCTGATGAGTTTAATTGGTGCTAGTTGTTGGCATGAGGGTAGAAGGAGGAATGCGTGGTCATGGGAAAAAAAGGGTGGAGGTAGGACTTCTTGGCATCGTGGCTGCTGCTTGAGAAATTGCACCTCTGAAATCAGCAACACAGGATGCTGTGCTCCCACAGCCTTCCCTGTCTCAGCGCTGCATTGTGTGTCAAGGGACATGGGCATGTTTAATGATGCAGTAAAATCTGATTAAATATGTACTTAGTTACCTGAAGTATTTCCTGACAAACTAAAATTATTGTAATATTTTGGGGTCTGCTGGAGTAATGAATGTGAGAAGCTGCCACATGTGGACTTTGCTTAATAGAAAGTATATGTAATTGCCTCAATTTAATCCTTTTTTATTTCCCTCAGCACTTCTCAAATGTTGTTTATTTATTTCCAATATTGTTGTTTATGGACATTTTGCAAAATTAGTTGAGATTTCATTATCTACAATATTGAGTAAGAGAAGGAGAAAACAACTGGGTGAGAACAGTTGTCTTGGTTCGGACAGGACAGGGTTAATTTGGTGCCACCAGGCTATTCTATACCATGCTGACATCCTGCCCTGGGGCCAGTTCCGGTTCGGGGCGGGCAACTCGCGGTGGGTGATTGATTCGCTTGGGACCATCTCTTTGTCCATGCGGTATCGCTTATTTGTACATTTCTTTTTCTCACTGTTGTTACTGCTGTTGTTGCCACGATTGCTTCTTATGTGTCACTGTATTAAACCCTCCTTATCTCAACTCAAAAAGGCATTTTGAAACTCTCTTCTCTGTCCACGGTGGGGGAGGGCAGCAGCAAACAACTGCGTGGCAGCCGCGTGACTCGGGTGCCTGCAGAGCCCCGCCGCGGCTTTACTAAACTACCACAACAGTCAATGAAAGCTTGGATGTAATATTGCTTCCATAACTCAGTATTTCACTCGGCTGCTGTGTGTAGTCAGTGTGTGGAGTTGTTCAAGTGTGGAAACTGAGCTGGAGATTGAAATTCATTTAACTTCTGCTTCTCTTTCCATCTTTGCCTGTCTCTTAATAAACTCAGAGTTATTACTGGCTGCCCAGACACACACATCAAGAGATTGTTTTATTTCATGGGTTGTGGTAATAAATCATTTCGGCTTTATATTTGAGGTTTAAAATGTTGACAGCTCCTTGAGATGGATCTGTGGCCTCTTGTTCTGTGACAATATATCACAGCCTGTCACGGGCCATACATGCAGGTGGTGAGTACGTGCAGCCAGGAAACCTGATCCTTTGTGTGGTCTAATCAGTGGGTGGTGGTGGCTGCTATCAGGTGTGATGAGAAATCCCACAGATTAAACACATGGTTTTGAGGTCTTTCTACACTGCCTTCTATGATATACATGAAATCTAGATTTCATCTGAAATGCCACAGTTAAGGTTTTTAGTTCATTCTGTTCAAGGAGAAAGTCTTCAGAGCTTCAACTCACCCCACCTTACTAAGGGTGAGGTCTAGTGCCATTGAGCCTCAGCAAGGTGAGGACTTGTTTTGTCCCTGTTTCTTCCAGTGGCAGCACAATGCCTTCTGATACTTCTGCCACCATTTGAGCTGCTGGCCCTGTACTGTGAAAGACCCAGTGCAGGAGGGCAGGGGAGCAGCCACCATGGAGAGGAAGATTATTTCTCCATTTCCCTTGGCTGAGGAAGCACCGCAGAAACAGTGAGGGCATCTTCAGCTAGCATTGCCACCAAAGAAAAGAGTTGTCATGGCACATCCTATGAACATTCACCAGGATATTTTGAGCACTTAAACAATGAAATTTCCAACCATGTTTTTCAATCAGGGAAGTCTCTAGAGCAAGCCAAGCTATTCATGGAAGTGTGGGTGGGAGCCAAAAGGGCATCACGACCACAGCACACATGCGTTTCAACTAGGGCAGCTTTCCTCTGTGAGGAGCAACCACCAGATACTATCAGGCTATTAAAAGTGAAGGCAAACCCACCTATTCTTTTCCACCCAAGTGTTTTGTAGGGTTTTTTTAATGCCATTTTCTCAGTCTGCTCCTTGATGGACCTGTAACAATTTCAGGTTAATCAATAAACCAGTCCCCGAGCATGGGAAGAGTAGGGACAAACGTCATCACCAAGCTCTCTGCTGCTGTACTCATCTGTGAAGACTATAGTGAAAAGCTTTTCCTCTTCATCCCTCCAGCTCCTTAGTCTAAAATTGATCACTGAAAGCAAACAAGGGTATCAATACACTGACCCTATTTCATTGTGGTGTTCTTTACCTGTCAGATTTTAGAGTCCACACAGTTTCAGTTTCCTTTATCTTAAGGGGGAATATGCATGGGAGAAAATGCATACTGTTTTCTTAGGCGGGAAATGTGTGTTATTTTCAGCCTTTACAAACCAAAATTTAGGAAGACTACTTTGTTCAGCCTTTCAAGTACACCTTTGTTGAATGGAATCAGGAATCCAAAATCCAAAGCATTCAGCTTTCTGAGCCAGCCTGAGGAATGACCTGCTTATCTGGTTTCCACCAGGCGTTCCTCTGGGTCCTAGAACAGCCCAATTTCCTAGTACTGTGTTATTGGCAGGCCTCTATCACCCTGCTTGGGTTTCTCTTGCCAAGGCTGGAAGGAGTCAGGTGCCTGTGGCAGTTTTCCCCCAAAGCCCAGCACGGTGCTGGGCAGCAGATATAGCAAACCAATTCAGCTCCATGTTTTGAGCTTGGGGCACACACCCAAAGGAAATGCTATTGATAGGAGACCTCATCCTCCATCTGTTCTGGACTCTTTCATCTCTTCAGCATTGCTGTCAGATCTGCTTGAATGAGTGCTTCCTAGCCTGACAGCCAACAGAAGCTGCTGCGCAAAGCCTTTTTATGTAGGCTGACAACTCTGTTTATTTTGACTGAGTCAGTCTTGGTGGCTCCTCCTGGACACCTCAGCCAGGACACTGGAAACAGCTGCCCTCACAGGACTGGAGCTGTGCAGAGCACCAGCTATAGCTGTGCCCAGTACCTGTTCCCTGATTCTCACTGGGCTGTTTTCCCCAAATTTCAAACTGTTTTCAATGCTTCCCTTCTGAACAGCTGCTATGGTAAAATGAGTTTTCCTTTTTTTCTGGGACCATTAAAGAGCATGTGCATTTGATTTTTTTTTTTTTTTTAAATGATTAAAATGACAGTGAATTTAATGGGAGTTTCGTAATTACACAGATCTGTCTTAAGAGGTTTGAGAATGTTAATTTGGAAATTTCTAGGCAATAAGAAACATTACAATTCTTGTCATTAGTCAGAAAGTAGGGTGCAGAAGACAAATGCAAGGAAACTTGAGTCACAAGTTATACATATCCTACCTAGTGCAGAAATTAGTTTTGCTTTGGACTACCTCAAAATGGTATTTTACAGGAAGATTGTGGGTATAGTGCAGACTCTATCCGATATCCAGCTCAGCCACTGACTTTATGGCTTAAAACGTAGGTACTGCTCTTCAGCACACTGATCTGGAGCAGCGGAATCAGATTTAGTCTGGAGCCAGCAGAGCAGGGTGAATTCTCCTTTTCCCTTAATCAGCACTGAGTAGGAAAGACCAGCCATGGAGTGAGTCTGAATCCTTACTCTGCCTTGGAGGTGACTGGCTCAGTGCAGGGCTTTGCCCTCCCTGCCCCTAACTTCTAAACTACTCTGCAAATAATGGACTTTAAATTAAATTGACTGTGGCTACTGTGTTGATTTTGTTGTCTGACAGCCTTGGCTGGAAGTTGCAATGTGATGTATGGTGAAGGTCTGGCTGCTCAGACAAATGCCTACTTGCTCCTAAGATTTCATGAGGTTGCGGTGCAGATCTAGGACATCGCTGCCACCCAAAGAGATGGTGTTTCTCCCATCTTGAATCTGTGCTTCTATTGCTTCATTTGTCCTAGCATTCATTCGACTCCTTGATGAGGCAAAAATAATGATAAGAAAATACTCATTGATATATTTTTTTAAATAAGAGTTACCCCTCTCATAAAATCTCATCTGTGACACTGTGATCCCTTACTACTTTGTTATCCAAAGAAGACTTCATTGCTCTTTGAATCTAAAGTATGATCTTTCTCTTCCTGTGAAGTCGGCTTTAGGCATCATCAGAAAAGATGTCTGAATCTTATCCTTGCCTGTCTCCTAACAAGCTGCTGGATCTGATTAACCCCTGTTTGAAACAATCAAAAGCATTCAAATGACTCAAGTAGAAAATGGACCAAACTCAAACCCCAACGCTTTAGAAAGATGAGCAAACAGTAGACTGTGTACTTCAGTCATAAAGGAGGTGAGGACCTTTGGCTAACCTAGTAACTGGAGGCTGTGATTATTCCATTTGGAGTTTTGGTGACATGTATAAACTGTGATGCTCATGTTTATAATGTCACCACAGATTTTCCCAGAAGAGTAATATTTGTTAATGTGAACAGTTGGGAGATACGCTTTCCATTCTGTGACTAATCTGGACTTTGAAACATACTGCCAGCAGCTTTGAAAGACTGACAGTTGGTGTGCGAATCAACGCCAGGCTTGGAGCAGAGATCTTAAGAAATGTGGCAGTGATATTTGCAGAGTGTGCTCAGAAGTTAATAGTCAGTATCAAAGTAAACAGATGTGTACTGCTTAAACTGAGGTTATACCAATATAACTCCATTCTCCTCCATTATGTCCATGGTTGATTTACATTATTTAGTCTAGAAGCTTTGGTCTTGTTTGGTGATATGAGCTGTTTTGCTCATAGTGGGGAAATTAAGAGAAATTATGGAACTGTGACAGAGAGACATCATGGGATTGTTGGAGTTTAACTCTTGAATGAGGCATGCAACCACTCACTGCCCATATTTCCCTTTGTAACCTGCTGCGTTCCACAGAAACTACTCTGTGATGCAGAGGCCTATGGTGAATGCAAGGTCTGGACCATGATGAGTGTGAGGTTTGGAGGAAATCCCTCCATGTGTGAAAGCAATGACTCATGGCAAAGCAAATGCTACCTCCTTGAACATGGCTTCTTCATGCTGGCTGATGTGAAGTAGTAACATGGAAGGACATATCCTCTTGTGGACAAGCCTAGCTCTTGCTGACGTTTAATCCCCTAGAACCAAGTCAGCTTCATGGGAGCTAAAATCTCTACCAGAGTCTTAACTAACATGTCCAATGACTTAACTCTCATCCTGCTCAAAACGAAGTAATTTTGCCAGCTGATACGGATTGCATTTGAAGCCTGTTTTTTTCAACAGCCAAGGATATCTCCACTGAAAAGAGGTTCCTGTGAAAACCAACCAAAATATGTGGTTCATGTACATAACAGACTTGTAGCCAGATAGTCAACTCCCAGTTAAAACCTAGTTTAATTCTGGGGGGCTTGAGCTTGGGAGTAAATAGACTGTGACTCCATTTACTTTGCTTTATGGCTATAACCTACTACTTGTTAAAGTTTCTCTTCCAGTTTTGTTGGGGTTTTGTTGTGGGTTTGGCTTTTTTTTCTGCTTTGGAATTGTCACAAAGTTCTTCTATTTATTGTCTTCTAATGATATTAATCTCTTTCTTTTGTTTCTCTCTCATTCAGTGACAATCTTTTGCTCCCTGCAGTGATTAAAGCACCATGAACATTATCATTCAGTGTCTGTGCTATCATGCAGCAATTACTCAGTCATCATGTCAAGATGATGGAGAACAAAGGTTGTAGTGTCTGCAGAAGCTTCAGCCAAAAAAACAATAGCAGCTTTCATCTGATCAAGTCGTCCACTCTTGACTATTGTACTAGTTTTGGCCAGAGTTAATTTTCTTCACAGTAACTTGTATGGTGCTATGTTTTGGATTTGTGATGAAAAAAGTGTTGATAACGTGAGGATGTTTTAGTTATTGCTGAATAGTGCTTGCACAGCGTCAAGGTGTTTTTTGTTTCTCACGTTGCCCCACCAATGCACTTGCTGTGGGTGCACAAACAGTTGGGAGGGGACACAGCTGGGACAGCTGACCCCGACTGCCCAAAGGGATATCCCATACCATACAACATACTAAGGAATAAAAACTGGGAGGAGGAGGAGGAAGAAGGGACTTTGGGAGTTATGGCATTTGTCTTGCCAAGTAACTGTTAGGCATGACGAAGCCCTGCTTTCCCAGAAATGGCTGAGCACCTGCCTGCTGATAGGAAGCAGTGATTTAATTCCTTGGCTTACTTCACTTGCACAAAGAGCTTTTGCTTTACCTGTTAAACTGCCTTTATCTCTCCCCATGAGTTTTTGCACTTTTACCCTTCCGATTTTCTCCCCCATCTCGAGGGAGGGTGAGAGGAGTAGTGAACGAGTGGCTGTGTGGGGCTGAGCTACTGGCCAGAGTTAAACCACAACTACAGATCAGAGGCTGCCAGGACAAACTGAAGAGCAATGTCTGGTTTACAAAAGCATAGAGATTATAGCATCTGACTCATCAAAAGAGTGGTCAGTTCTCCTTCATTTTTCTTAGTACCTGAGAGGGAATTAAATTAAATGAGAATTTATCTTCATGGTCCCTTCTCTATAGTAATCCCTGTCAAGAAGAAGCTTTCTAACCATTATATCCTATATTAGCGCTAAAATACCAGAAAAAAAAAAAAAAGGACAGCAAGTTCTACATGTGAGAATTCACACAAGGTACTGTTGTGCTAGTTCAGCCATCATCATTTTATGCTGCCATCAGTTGCCTGATCACACAGGCCAACACTGAACTCAGCAACATCCCCTCAGAAGTCTTCTTTCAGACAGTCCTACCACAGGTCCCTGTGGGCCCAGCTCCTTCGCTGCCCATTGTATGCCAGCATCACCTCCTGGACACAACAGAGATGGCTTCCTCAGTGGCCCTTCATATAGAAAGGCACCAGGAGACAGCTCAGCAAGATTCAACCAACCCCAGCAGAAATCACACCCAACAGAAAGCTCCCCCAACTAACTGGCTCTTGGCTGATACAATCCTGGCCTTGCCCACCACCCCAGCCACAACCACCTGGGTGAGGGCAGAGCCACAGAGACACAGGTGAGCCAGGTTCTGCCTCTGGAACATGAAGCCGATAGGAAAAACAAAACATTCTGCTAGGTTATGACTCATTCACAGGTCAACTCCAACTTGGAAGCCCACAGCTCAGGCCCCAGCACTTCAGGTACAGTTGCTGAAAGATCAGTAATACTCAAAACTGGGGAAAAAAATTCATTACCCACCTTGTTTTGTTATCTCTTTAAGTGCAACAGAGAACATTAAAAGGTGATAAAGGTACCTAGAAGGGATCACCCAGCTAAACTGATTTCTGTTTTCTGCAGCAGAAGGCAACTACGTAGTAAATGTTCGAGGTTCTTGTGAACTAAATGCCTACTCTTTATGTCAGCACCCACCATGAACTACAAAATGGTAACCAATACTTTAAACCAGGCTACAGTTTGTAGTAAAAGGTTAAAATGCACAACTGTAATGTGTTACAGGGAGACAGCTGGGGAAACATGAGCCCGTTGCTTATATCTCAGGCTCCTGAAAGAAATTTGCCTATGAGATTTCTTTAAACTGTTTATTTGTTATCACCAGATTTGTATCTCATCATTTTGACCGGAAGTATCTGCAAATTAAAAGCATCCAGTTATGTGTTTGTGTGTGTATGCACCCATATTATATTAATAGATGGGTATATGAATATTTTAGAGAGTGCAAGACCTCTTGTTTTTAAATAATCCCTGATAATCTAACTGTTGTTTATATTTAAATGAATAATGTTGCTTACCAGAAGGTTCTGCCTTCTGGAGTCCAGTCTTTTTTCTTTTATTAGGAGGTATCTGTAAATGATTAACACTCTCTGTGGAAATGAAACTAGGAGAGCCAAGTGTGTGAGGTGCAGGAAGAAAACTAAGGAACTAATGAACAGCACCCCTCCTCTGCAGGAACAGCACGCTGGAAGGGCCTTTGGGCTGCCTATTACTTGATTTTATATCAAGTAATTCCTTTAACAGATGGATCAAACTTTGTTCTAAATGCAGTCAGATCTTTTATTTTCCCCTTCCCCAGCTGTTACTCCTGTTTGAAGCTGCTCTGAAATGCCATTGGCTTGGAAGTGTCCTCATTTCCAGCCTACATTTACCCCAACCCACACATGTGACACTGGGGCTCAACAACTGGGCACATTCACTCAGGTTGTGATGTGGAGAAGTGTTTTCTGCGCACATCAAAAGAAGGGTTAGTTATAGGTAACATAGGATTAAATGAGACAGGATGGGAGACAAGACTGTCTTTGTTGGAAGGTGATGTTGGAGAGGTGCATGCCGGAAGAGGCATGTCATGCCTCTCATGAGCTTCTCTCAGCTGGTAGAGGAAGCTTCTTATATAAAAGTTCTTTTTAGGATTTGGTAAATAATGTAGTAAGCTGGCTAATTTTCTATCAGGGTTTTGTGTATCTGATGTAAGTGGAACCAGAAACAGCTCCAGCAAGACTTTTACTACACCAACAAGAGGGAATGTGCTAGCTGTGCTTGGTTTGGAGGCATGTTTGTGTGTGCATGCAGAGCGAACAATCTCTCCAACAGTACTCTCTGTGCCTTGTCCTGCAACCTGATATAACACTTAACAGCACTATTTACTCAGTTGTTCAGATAGCTCCCTAGTGAGCTTGCCTGCCTTTCTGAGCACAGGCAGAGCTAGCTCCATCTCACAGGGCATGAACTGTCCACTCCAGGTCCCTGTGAGCCTTGTGTCCCCTCCTTGGCTCTCAGTTTAGGGGTCCAGGGAGCCACATGAAGCAGAGAGAGGAGCACCACAGCCAGAAAGCCTGCTCCTGGGCAGCAATAGAGGAGTATCCCTGAGTCAACTGGCCGTTCTGTGGAGGAAGCTGGTCAGGCAGTGCTGGCTTGCTTCCTTGTTTCTCCTGAGGGACCTTGGAAACTTGCAGAAGTTTATAATCCTATTCTTGCTCCCTAGTATGTAATTTCTATAGTTGTCATGGAGATGTTATGTGATGGTCCTTGAGAAAATCTATTATGGTGCTATAAACTATGATTGAAATTTTTAGAGCCTCTGTTATATATTTATTAGAGAGATTTTTATTTGCAATCTAACAGACAGTATTACAAACATGAAATGATCTTTGATTATGCAGCAAAGTATCCCAGGCTATTCATCTGAGGAACAGTGTAAAAATCCATTCTGCCCCTTGCCTATTCTCCCATTTATTTCCATTTTTGAGATTTGTTTCCTTAGAATAAGAAATTGAAATTTAGGAGTTGGGAGGTTTGGTTTTAACTCCTCAAAAAGGGAAAAAAATACTACTCATAATGCTTGTTAACATCATAGTGGATGAAGGTGTTTGTTTATAACTTTAGCGAGCATATTGGAAGTTACTTTAGCATATTTCACAATTCATATTCTTCATCTCAGTTTGCTACCCATTACGGGCATTAATTAAAGTGATCAGATTGATGAATATAAGTAAGGTCTCCTAAAAATGATTAAGGCATGGAGATTAATAGAAGGGTCCCACTTCTGTAGTTGCTCTATCCTTTCAAGTTCCCCTACCTTTTCATAATTTACCAGACTGCCTTTGCAGTTTGTCTCTTTTCTGGAAAAAGGATACATTTAAAATTTGTGAGGTAATGAAAGGTAAAACCTAGTAAGGGCAAGGATGCTGTAATATTCATGAGATAGGAACTTCGTCTACTGTGGTCTGGAATCCAGCCTGGTGACCTGTAAAACATACAAACTCTCGTCTTCACTCACATTTATCCTGACTTAGTTACCAAGTCTTCTCTCTCCTCCTGTTCCTAACAAAGATGTTGCCAAATGCTTTAATTCTCTCCTTCTTTTGTATTGGAGTGTCCTTTTTCTGTTATGTCACAACGAACAAATCAAATGTATTTTCATTACATGTGCCAACACTGGCAATTGCCCTTTTACCCTTATTTCAGTTGTCCTTCGGTACTTCTGGTGGGCCTGAAGCCATGTGTGAGTATATGAACTGCACGTTGAAAACTATTGAAACAAGGACCCTGATTTCTTTATACATCTGTAAAGCACTGAGTACAGCCAGAGCTCTGTGAATAATAATAGCTAAATGATAAGCCTCTACTAATTCCACATGGTGACTCTTTGAAAAATATGGGGTTTTGTTAAGGACTTGATTTCTTCTTGCTTCAGAGTTTGCTCAGAATTGGAAATTTAGAAGGAATGTCCCCCCTTACCCTCCCCCTCTTTTATAAGATCCACTGAGATCTGACAAAATCCTAATTACTGGAGATGATGTGTAGTTTTTGGAGCAGTATATGTCATTGCATTTGTTTGGAACACCTTTAGATCACAAATAAATGCAGAAATAAAAAAATATAAGAGGAACGGTTTAACTAGACCCAATGAGTAAGCCAACAACATACATTTGAAGTAGATTTTTTTCTGCTCATCAGTTCAATTTATAGGCATAGCAAGTTTCCATAAATAATGGCCATATACCTTTTAGTCAATGCAAATTAAGTTAATCTTTCTAAGTTTTCATTTCACAGGTCTGGCAACTGCAGTTTAATCTACGTTAGGAAAACATACGTGCAATATGGATAAATTGCCTGTCACCGTATAACTGATTCTCCAATGCAGATTTTAGTCTGCAAGGGATAAATTTATTAGAATTAGGGCCAAACATTTAGATTTCAGCCTGGATTTCATTTGCCATAAACCCCTTGCTTTACTTTGACAATAAAAAAAGACCTTGCATGTAAAATGCCCTTTTCAAACACTGCCAGAATGGTGTGAAAAGGCGCTAGGGTAAATCAGCATAGGGTCCTGCAGGAGTGCTCGAAGCAGGACAGTATGCAGCAGTATGGCATACTGCTGCTCATGTACTTAAGGTGCCTTACTTGAGATGAATTTGCCACTTCTTGAACTCATTCCCCCCAGCAGCCTACTGTACAGGCCACTGTCATCACCGGCAGACTGTGCTGGGACATCATTTTCAAACCCTTGCTGTGACCTGTGTATGTTGATCTGCCTTTAATGTTAAACATTGGTGTGTAGCTTATAATGAACATAACACTAATGGGCTATATTTTCGGAGAGTTATTTCAAACGTGGAACAGTGCCTTGCCAGCCTCACATATAGTGTGTGTATGTGTGTGGGGTGTCAGAGGAAGGCATTTCTTAAGCCAGCTTTGTCACTGAGGAAAATGTCAGCAGATTCACAGCCTCAGTCCATGGTCTGTGTCATTGGGGACTATCTAGAAAGAATGGCAAAGCTGGAAGGTGACTTTCATAGTTTATTCCAAGGTGAAGGAAATCAAAGAGCTGTGATGTTTTTTACTTTCTGGAAAACTTAAGGGCAGGATGTTTCTGTGGCAAGGCTCTTGTGTTTGGAAGCGCTGGAAGAATGCATCAAAACATTTTGAAATCTGGGATCCGATTAAGTGGCCTGTATGTTCAGACATACTGGTGTTTTGGTGGTGAAGAGACTTGCATTTTATGCCAACAGTTTTGAATATTTAAGGCTTTTTCCTGTAGAAGTCCTTAGTAGACTGAAGTAGCACCATGGCTCTGAAGTTGTCTGCAACTGAATTCTGTAGTGGGGGTTGGTCTCAAGACCTATGTGTATGAAGCCCTGCAGTGCTGTGGATGATATCACAACTGGATATCACAACTGGAAACTCTGTGTGCAGAGAATATCATGTTTATTACTTATAAAACTGGCTGTTCCACCAGTCCTCTAGCCTCTGAAAGATGTTGAATGGCAGACACAGCACAAATAATGAAGCCTTTTACATAGCAAGATAGGAAGAGAAGGGTTATGGTGACTTGCAGGGCAATACAGTAACCATTTTTGTTTGATAGGGTGATCTATCTTCTGTTGCAGGTTTCATTCATGCCTGGTTTTACTAGCCTGGGATATTTTTTCTGTCCTGCTTTGAGTGCTGCTCTATGTGATAGCTCCTGTGCATTCAAAATTGCCTGCTGAATCAAGATGTGCTCTGATTTGTGAAGTTTGCAATCTAATTTTCCTGTTTACCACATTTTTATTCCCTATTGTTTTCTTTAATATTGGCATGTCTGAGTATGAACCTGTACAAAACTGGTTTGGTTTTGTAACATTGCATGTCGTTATTGTACTTCCATCTCATCTCCTTGAATGGATCCATGTGATGTTTGACCTCCTTAGGGCATTGTACTCTGCTTTTAATCTTTAGGGGTCTTTCCAGCCCTGGGTTTGGGAGTATAGTGCTATCACCGTATTAACTGGAGCTCATTAACACATGTCACAGTCACAAAATCACAGAATCATTTAGGTTGGAAAAAACCTCTTGGATCATCTAGTCCAACCTTCGTCAAAGGTCTCCCTAAGCCTTAGACCATGTCTCAAAGCACCACATCTACCCGTTTTTTAAACACCTCCAGGGATGGTAATACCACCACCTCCCTGGACAGCCTGTTCCAATGCCTAACCACTCTTTCAGTAAATAACTTCTTCCTAATATCAAATCTAAACCTCCCCTGGTGCAACTTGAGGCCATTACCTCTTGTCCTATCGTCAGTCTGGAGTAGGCAGCGCAGTATATATGCCAACAGCAATGCTCAAGTGAAACGTACGGTCATTACAATAAAACTACCTAAGCAGTGAGGGTAAGTTTGGAGCCTAGCCCACCACTATGGATTTGCCTTGATCATACACATGCACTATTTTTCCTTGTGTGCAGGCACAGGAGGTTAAGTTAGGCAGAAGGGAGTGTCACCTCAACAATTTTGTGTGTGTTTGTCAGGGCCCTGAAGGCACGCACAGCCCTGCCTGTTCCTGCCCACCTCTGGGACTCTCCCACCCCGCCCATGGCCCAGGACCCTATTTCAGCCTCTTCTCCAGCAACGCCACAGCAGGGCCGGTCTCCAGCTCTCCACAGTCCTGCCCTGCCCAGCCATATGTCTGCTCAGCCAGGCCCACCTGCAGGTCCATGTCCCAGCCCAGCCTCAGCTGAGGGAAATACTGATCTCAGTATTTCACAGGGAAGTACTAAGACAATGGTCACACATGTCTCAGTATTTCCCAGAAAATGAGAAGACTCAAGCTTTTGACCTCTTTTCTGTTCCTGACAATTTCTGGAACCTGTAAGAAGAGGACTGACTTTTGGGAGATGGTTTCTGTTCAGACACAGGGTGATCATGCCAAGATGTTAGAAACTCCACAAGGATATCTGAGCCAAGCTCACAGGTATTGAGCTGGCTTGAGATATGTTTCCTCCCTGGGGTTCTGGTTGCCTCCCTAGTCCTGCACAGTGTCTGTGACCCTTGGGTGAAAGCCGGGAGTAGGGAGCTGCAAGGAGTTATCCAGAGATGCAGCCGTAAGGGTAGGATCAGCTGCTGAAATGAAAAGATTTGCAGAGACTGGGTTCTCTGCTGCAAGTAGTGTGGATGTATTACAAATACTGATGTGAAAGCAATAAAATGATGGGATAAATGAGGTGGTGGTTTCTGTTTTCTATTCCCTGCTGTCTCCTTTTTCTTAAACCCTTCGTAACAAGGCTGACAAGGTCACTTCTCCACCCTCTCACGAGGGAGCATGCTGTCATTTAGAAAGAACAAGTCTCTGGGAACAAGAAAACAGTTTTGATTTAACTGGTGTTTTATTAAAGCTGCTGTGTGTGCAGGATGATGAGAAGAGTGCAGTAATCCACCTGTGAAGTGGTCAAACTTTGCACAAGGTCAGTGATCAGGATTTGATGCTACAGCATCAAAGCCTCAGAAAGGAAAACTCATTCCCTCCGCTCCTGCTGGGCCCTGAGTGGGGACCATTTATTTGGTAGCATTTCCCATTTTGGAAGGAGGCTGCAAGGATGCTTGTGTCTCTGTAATGGGTAGTGCCTGATGTCAGCAGAGACATCTGTGCCAACGTGTGCTGAGATGTCTTGTCACACACTCTCCACTGCTCCTAGTGAGGAGTGTTCCCATAGCATGGAAAGTGCACTGTGTGTGAGAGCCCAGGACATACTGCTGGAGCATCCACTGAGGCATACTGGGGTACAAGGAGAGCATACAAGATGGGAAGGACCTCCAGGGTCTAGGCACCAGAGGGTATGGGCAAAACTCTTGAGTAACGCTTCTCATTGAACGCTTCTTGCACACAGCCTGTGGCAGGGGTGCTGTCATACTTAGCACACAAGGTGTGTGAGAGAAGGGAGCCCTCTCATCTCCTGCATTTTCCTCTCTGCACCCCTTTGTACCTGTCATGTTTTGGTGACACCTGGCAATTGGCCAAGCATTTCATCCAGAGCAAATCTCTTGCCTGCTTCTCCTCCTGAGTCTAAGCCACTACAGAAGTGCATGGGCTGGAGACAGCTGGATTCAGCTGTGTCTCTTAAATAAGAATATATTAATCCATTTGTAATAAGGATATTGTTTCTTCATACTTTTGGGGATACTCTTTCCTAGTCTGGGAATTATCTAGCCACAACAATAAAAACCCCCTCTAAGAGCTTGCCAGATGACATATTGCTCTTTATAAATATTGATGGGCAACAGTCTCCATGCCTGGAAGGTACTGGCTGTTCATAGGTGCCCAGGAACCTTCTTGAAGAGGAGTCATGAAAGCTGAGGCTGTGGGCACCGAGTTGGACGCTGCTTTACCTCTTGCAAGTGGTAGTTATGCTGTGTTATGTTACCATGACCTTGTTTACAAAAACTTGCTGTTAGTATGTTTGTCTTCTCTACAAACTAATGAGGCTCCTCACAGCATTATATCAGTGAGCTTGAATGGGTCTTGAATACACTTGCGACAATGTACAAAGTGTTAAACTTTTTGAAAGTAGACAGGGAGCTCTACCATGTACCTGTTATTGGGCTTGCTGAAATGGCATCTTTAAATGGCTGCTTTCCAAAATAATGAATCCTGCTTCAATGTCTTTAATTTCTTGGTTTCATAAAAAGTTTGAAAATTAGACAGGCTGATTAGAAAATAATTTGATGAAATAACACAATACATTAAAGAAATTGTCAGGAGACCTATGTTCCTGGCTGCCCTGTTAAACAGTGGGTATGTTAACATGTAAGATAATTGTGTTTCAATATGAGTGATTTGATTGCTGTTGATTTTCCTTCTGGATTACGTAACAAAACAGGTCCTTTTTTTTGGCAAAGAATACCTGTGTTTAGTGTTTATCTGAGAGCTGTCTATTTTTTTCTTTCCTGAGATCTAAGAAGCTGTTCTACTGAATGACAGCAAAACCACCTCTTGCACTGGGACGTTCTTTCCATTCCCAGTTGTTTACTACTTACCACTATGCCCTAAGTCCTGACATTTTTTATCAGTTTACTCAGTGCAACATGAACTTAGTGACTGAGAAGTGCAATAATTTGGTTTTGGTTGGGTTACCATGTGCTATTATAAAACCACCATTGTAGTACTCTTCTGAAACTAATAAGTAGTTTTGTATTTGTTTTGTGATCTTGCAGACTCAGCTCTTAGGAGTTTTACTTGCTGCTGTTTCAAGTTTTCTGATTAGTGTCTCTTTGAATATACAGGTATGAAACTATTTCTCTTTATTCAGAGTTGTTTATATTTAGCAAGTAACATGTTGCAATTTGTTTTTATGGTGAAGTTCAAAATACAGATTTTGCTGCATTTAATAAACAATGCCTCTCTTTAACTGTAGTTTAACAGTGCCCTGGTGTAGTTGGTAGTATGATAGCTCTCAAACTGTTCTGTGCTGTGATTCTCATATGGAAACAGACTAAATATTCATAACTCCTCCAGCTGTGACCTGCTTGTGGTCCCACTGGATATCACATGAACCTGCCTCAGAGTGTCCACATCTAAAATGGAATTCACCACAAGGTCTTAGGTGCTGCTTAGAGAAGCAATTAGTAGGTTTTTTTGCAATATTTGGCTCCAAAACAGCTTTGACCAATTTAGTTTTTCTTCTACAATGAGCATGAAATAATCTGAGTAAATATTGGTTTAAATCATAAAAGTAACGGGAGGTGCTAACTGTAAAATTATGGCAAAAGATTGTAGGATGAGATTTATAAAATTCTTTCTGTATTAATAATTAGAACACATACTCAGTAGAAAGATAAATAATTCATTATAATCTGTATCTTGTAGACTTCATGGTATTTTTAGGTCTTCCAACAAAAGTTTTTAAAGCGCAGAAGACATTGTTGTCCTAAATTCTGCCTAATTAATTTAGAGTCTTCCCTGCAGCAGACGTGATTAAGTGCTGCCTTCTTCATTTTTAAATTCTATTTCTGGTGAGGAACGTCATGTCTGTCTTTTCCCAGTTTGTTGCCATAGTTCTGGTTCTGCCCCATCTCCTACCTTTGAGAGTTTCCAGATTCACAACATGACGGCTGAGCTTTACCTTGAGAGAAGAACCGAGGTGTGCAGTGATAGCTAGGAAGCACTACCAAGTATTCACTTAATATTTTTCAGGCTTATTCAGAGGTTAAATTTTTCAGTCATTTCCACCACAGCTAAGAAAGCATACATCTGAAGCAGCACTGAGTTAACACAAAGCAGTGTGTCTGCAACAACAAGCTGAAAGTCGTGTTTAAAAAGAAAACCTTGATGCACTTGGAATTTGAAGTTGGCAGCCCCCTTAATTATTCCACTTTTGTGAGACTTAAGCACACAATGGAAGTCTTTCTTTTCATGCCTGTTCCTAATAATTAATCTTCTAGAAATGCGCTCATCTCCGACTGGCTTGCCAAACTGAGCCAAAGCCCTACTACATAAGCAAGCTATGGTGGTGTGGGATTACCCTCCTGGGGCTTGGAGAGGTGGGCAATTTCACAGCCTATGGATTTGCCCCCATTGCCGTTGTCGCTCCACTGGGATGTGTCTCTGTCATAGGTGAGATGGTTTGCCGTTTCTTGCTTGGGTACGTACTTTAATCAAATGCCTGTTTGTGACCAGAGGAATAACACCACAGGAACTGCAGCAGGAACACGAGGGGGAAATGTTAACATTGTGGTTTGAAAAGAAATTATTCACATTATTATATGAGCTGACAGTTTAACACAAACCCTCTACTTAACTCAGAGACTCTTCTAGTATCTTTCCTTTTCCATAGTTTTATCTTTTGTGTCTCTGTCCTTTGCTAGTTCCTGCCAATTGGTCACCCAGTGGTTTTCCAGTATTGTCGGCTCTGCAAGCCCCTGAAGTGGGGGGCTGGCATCCCGCTGACTGCACAGAGCCACGATCTGTTCCTCAGTCCCTACAACATGTTTCTCTGTTTCCATCACATCAGGTGGTTTCTGCTGCCTGTCCCCTGCCCATCACTGATTCATGTCTGGGGCAAACTTCCTTGACTCTCTGCAGTGTGTGAAGAAAAGGGCCTAGAAATTTCCTGAAATGTTTAGACTATTTATGGACACTGTCAAAGTTGTTTATTTGTTCCTTCATGTGCATATTAACTAGACTTAAGTGGAAATCCTATCCTTAGGACTTATTTGATATGATCTTACTCTTTACTTCATGTGCTTTTTTGTAATTAAGGTAGTGACAGGTATGAGATGTCTGTTTATTTAATGAAGAAACATACATTTTAAAATGTGTTATCATGTTGTCCTGATGCCAAGCAGAGTGGACAGGGCCTTCTTGTACAGAGGCAGGGAAAACAAGAATACAGGATGTATCCCAGCTGTATCCCTTAATCAAGTAGCTTCATAGCCACAGCTGAAACATCGAGGATGGAGATACCCACCCTGAATATGCTGGAGCTCATTCATTTGCTATTGACAAGTGATAACATTTCATGGTCTGTCTCTAGCTACCAATTTCATGCTTGGAAGTGACATTACAGTGAGTGATTCTGAATGGGAGGGTAGGAAAGATGAATTATCTTCCCAGTGGACTGCCTGGCTGTAGTGGAAGGAGGCAGCCAACCATATGTGGGTGTAATTTAGCAAAGAGAGAGTAGAGGAAGGAAACTGCAGGTAATTTACTGTAACCTTTAATGTTCGGCTATTACAGAATTTTAGAGATTGAGATAAAAAGTAGGTAGTTCTCCATTGTAGGAATGACATCTCTCAAAGAAAGGAATACTACCTGAGAAGAAAATGCAAATTAATGTGACATATCCCAGTGTAGTTTTGGTGGTAGTAGTTATACCCTTAACAATTGTAGACATTTCCAGATGTCTTGGAACATAAAGGGACTTTGACCTATCTAAGTTGTTGCACAAACTGAATAAAATGCAAATACAGAAAGCTAGAAAGAAGTGAAAAGCAGTGGGAAAGCAAAAAATTACATTAGCTATTAAACTGCTACAAAGAAGAGATCACATTTAGGAATTATTTTTGTCTGAGCAGATTCCTCCTTCTTTACCCTTGCAATATGCGAAGAAATGTTCTATCTGTTTCCTCCATTCTCCACTTCACCTTACTTGTAACAAATACGAGAAATCATTTTCATAACTGTTATATCTTATCAAAATTCTCAACCACTTTTTTTTTAAACTGACCCTAAATGCTTATCCTGGAAGACCCCAGAAAGCACTTTAATATCTTATATTCCATTCCCATATATCAGCTGACAGTATCCATTCCATAGCCCAAACAATAGAGGTATCTAAAATTTTATTTAGTCTAGCAAATATTCCCTTAAGGAAGGGAAAGTAAAATTGATAAAGACAGCCAGTTACAACAATAACCTCCCAGTAATGCTTCCTACCACTAGATACTTTGCTGACCTCTGAAATTAAAGCCAGAAAGTGAGTGTGTCCTTTTAATTTTAGAAGAGTTCATCATTTAGGACAATGACAAACTGACCAAGACACATATGCATCACCTGTTAACAACTGGGTAAATAGTTTACACAGGTCTTCCAATGTAAAAGATCAATACATATTTTTATCACTAAATTGTGACCTCTTTTAGGTGGTGGAGGGTGGACTTTGCACATTCTTGTTGGCAATTGCTTTGGGATATTGGTGAATGTGTGTCTTTCGTAAGATAATTTTTTTAATTAATAAATTAAACCATTGATAACAAACTCCAAATGTGTATCTGAACCCTAAGCCCACCCTTCTGATAAGCATTTTTTCCCAAATTTGATGTCAGTGCATCCCCCGTGGTAAGACCTGACTCTCCCTGACATTGAGTACTAAGTACCTATGGTGTACTGAGGAGAAATGTGCTTTGCACTATGCCCAGTCATCTTAGGGGTTTCTCTGAAGATCTCTGTCACTCTGGGTCTGCATTAAAAGTTTTCTTTGCTTGCAAACCAGAGTTTTGGAGGCAGATAAGGCAGACTGGAGTCTCTGCCGAGAACGGATTTGGGCTGTACCCATCATATATCTCCAGACCTCTGAGACAGGAAGCATCCTGCGTCTAAAAACAGATGGAGCCAAAATCTATTATGCTTTGCTGCCACATTTAACGGTGCAGTTAAATGCATCCAACTTAATTTTGCACTTAACCCAGTGTCAATTAAATAGTGAAAAGTTTGTGCCTCATTCTATTGAGCTGGGTGCTTCTGATGGCTGGTTTTAGAAAGAACACAGCACCACAGACCATGAATTGGCATGGCACCAGTAGATTTTAAATTTTTTTTCTTAGAATTAAGCTACAAAGACTATATATTCCTTCTTACACAGTGGAAGTATTTCTGTATGTGGTTGCAATGATGCAAGCTCTACATCTGTTCAGGGTTTTAAATAGTTTGAGAAGACAGCAGTTGTTTTCTTCAAGAGAAGAAATTGGTAAATTTTTAATTTAAAAGTGGAGGAGTAATGCATGTCTGATGTGATCATTAAAAAGCTTTTTATACTTAAAAATTAAAAATCATGTTTTACATGTAGCTTGGGTAATTTTAGGCTGTGGTTTTTAGTTCGTTGTCTTGCTTTTACCCTCAGAAATAACTTGGGAGTAGGGGTTGAGGGATGAGGAGGGGCCAGTGGTATCAGAGATAATTTCTTCTTCAGTTTTCATCATTCTATAGGGAGTTGTTATACACTCAAGTCACTTAAGCTGACATTGTTGGGATCCTTTTGCATTTTTACATGCTCTTTCTAAATAGCTGTGGGCAAGAAATTGCTTTAGGCTTTGAAAATTGATATCCCTGATGGTGCTTTAGGAAAAAGATTCTCAGATATTCTTGCAGAAATGGATTTCTCCCACTCACTGTAATATAACACCTTTGCAGCCCAAGAACTTGGGATTTTGAGAACTCTGTTGCTAATGAGAACTGGGAAACATTCACCAGACTATTCTTCAAAAATACTTTATTTGTACTTGTCTAGAAGATGCAACAACAAGATTTTCAGGGTTCTTCCTTCTCTCTGCAGTGTGTATGTCCTATACTGCAGTTTCCAGCATTAAGCTCACCTTAGTGGTCTCATTTTTGAGCAAGTCCTCTGATATTTCGCTTGCTTTTTTATTAGGATACTGGCATTAAGGATAGGGGGAAATGTTTCATGTTTTGTTCATCACTTTTCAAGTACTAGTATTTAATCATGTTAGAAATGTTACATGTTCCGTATGCAGGATCGCTATCAAGAGGTCATACACCAACTGACTAAATTCTGTCATAACCTCCATTTGTATTCAGTGCACCATTAATATCTATCGTATAAACTAAGAATAGGTTTGAGCAGTCAATTAGCTGTGATGAATTTGTTCCCAGATGTCTTGGGCAGAGCTAGCTCTCTGTTTAACTCTGCCTATGCATACGGATATTCTTTAAGTTTCTCCAAATTTGTGTTAATCTTCCCTAACACAGAGCTCTGGCCCTGAAGGAGTCTCAGGTCCCACCAGACCTAAATGCATCCATCCTCCTTATACTTGGATCCTCCCCTTGTCTACCCCAAAATGACCAACAGTATGTCAGCAGACTGGTTTTCCTTGAGCTTCAACCCTCCCCTTGAGCAAGAGAGTATATCTGCAATATAGGGAGAATAAGATGAAAGAGGTTTTTAAGATAATAGTCTCAGGACAGGGAGATTCGCAGGCATGAATTGTCTATATGCAGACTCCACTGTGGAGATGGTGCTACAGGCACTCAAAACCAGCTGTGATTATCTGTCAGTGCCTGCAGAGTGCACATGGGCTTGCCAGTCCTCATGCTTTGTGCCACAGGCATTAGGGGCTGTCTGTGATTCCTGTCCTTCTGTCCTCCTCAGTAGCCCTTTGCATGGGACAGATATTTTAGTCTGCTCCAAGGCACAGCTTTTTTCTCCAAAGCACCTCCTTTCCTTCTGATTGTGCTTATTAAAAATTATTGGGCACTGTTTATTTATCATTGTCTCACACTACCTTCTGCTGAACCACATTCTTCTTGTGACGGGCAACCTGATCAGTTTAGCCTTCTTTTTCTTGTCCTGCTCTTACCGTGCAACTTCTGGATCCCCTGTGGAAATACTAGTATTTGCCCAGGAAGACTGCTGCCCATTCTCTGCCTCCTTAACCTCCTGCTCATTTGAGCTGCAGTGACCAAATGTACTACCTGCCTCATCATCTCTCCAGATCTTCCTGACTTTTGCAGACTGCAAAACATCTCCGAGTGCTCCTGTACTGGGGTATTCTTGAATCTCTTCCACTTGAAAGGCAGACTCAGTGTCTGTCTATATAAAGCATACTTTAAGGTCACATCTTAAAAGGTGACCACTGACTAACAGATTTAGCGCAAAAACATCTGGGTGAACCTGAACTGCTTCATTGGATGGCGGCAAACCTTCAAGTCTTTGAATCATGGCTAGTAGTCCTCCTCTGGTATTTCATCCAGGCCACCAGTGAAACGGGTACAAAAGTATTCTGCAGAATGGGTAGTTTTAAAAGCCTTTCCTGACTGAAAATTAAGCTTAACAAAGAGAACATTTGATGCAAATATTAAAATTTGTGGGCTTATTCAAAAAATATTGGACAAGAGGGAAGCAGTAAAAGCAGTCTATGTATTTATGAGAGTACTAGTCTGTTTAAAATAATACATAAAGCTCATCTAAGAATTGAAAAGAGGAAAAGGAAGTATTTGAAGTTATGAAAAATTATGAAGGAATTATTTAGTGTAAGACCTGACAATAAAAACAGAGACTGTAAGGTGAGATGCATAAATAGCCTCAGTACCAGGAAAGCAACTTAATAATGAAATATATGTGAAACAGTTTTGGGAAGGAAAAATAAGTGATGGACGCTCTTTCATTTGAGTTTTTTTAAAGCCAGATTGGACAAAATACAGAAAATACACTCTACAGATTAGTATGTATTTTCTATCTTTATCTTCTGTTGTGTATTATCCCTTTCTTAAAGAAATGAACAGAAAACAATCTTAACTGCAACTTTCCTGTCTAGGAGGCAGAGTTTTTTTGTGAGCTGGCTTCTCACTATTCAGTGTCTGCCAGTGGCAGAACCCACATGTCACGCTACTCCTTATTTCTATTTGTGCTGGAGAAAACCTACATATGGAGCTCATTGTAAATGATCACTCTCCTAAGAGAATGAGCAGCTGACTGAGTTATATGTAGCACCATTACAGCCCTCCCTTAATGCAGTTAATTGCTTATCATGCAGAAAATGGACATTTTCTACCAATTTTTCTATTTCAATTGAAATTCACATGCTGCAGCGATATTCATTCAAGAATGTGAATATATATCCATTCAATATATAGTAAATATGTATTTATTTAATAATGAATACAAAACAGCCTGTTTCATGCTGATGTATGAGAAGATGAAGTTGTTTCAACATAACAATTAAGCTTCTGAACAAACTCTATTTTTTTTCCCCACTTGCTACCCAATAGTTTTTATTTATCATTATTTCGATGTGGTGCCAAGTCATAATATTTCCCATTTGAAATACCTACTCTGTATTTCCATACAGAAGAGTTTCATAAGCCTTCAGAAAGGCTCTGTTGTACAGATACAGATATTTTACAGGACCTATTTACTTATCAGTTTGTGGATATTAATATAAGCATGATGCAACCAAGGCATGAAATGAACTCAAGGATTTCATTAGGACGTGTTGGTTCTGTAATGTTTAATTCTTAACAGATCATCTCCCAGATTTTCTGCCCCCCTCCTGTGGGAGTAGGACGTGTGCCTAGTTTTGGAAGTTATACCTTAATAATTAATTAAAAAGCTAACAATGTTCTGATTCACTCAAAAGTATACAAGTCTTCTTAAATGAACAGAGAACATTGCTTCAATGACTTACAGGCTGACAATTCAAGCTTAGAGTTGTGCACGTGTTTTATTGCTAAAACCAGTGGTTCAAAACCAATGAGACTTCAGAACAATGATAAATTGATTGTTTTGTTACCATGCTGTTGCCAGCTTACTATTTGACATAATTCTTTGTCTGTATTGTTGTATTCAATTGCTGACCAATTGAAAATAGACTATTCCTTGCTCTGACACAGATCTCGATCTCTACAACTGTCTATAGCTTAAAGAAAAAACAAGCAAAACCAAACAAACAAGAAAACAAACAACTTAACAGTTGCAAAGACAAATTAATACTTTTCAGCACAGCAACCACCCAAGTTCCTTGGTTTATTCATCCACAGTGCTGAACATAATGTTCAGTAACTTATTTCCCACATCAGTATAATGGTGTAGGAGGAGGAGGCACACAGCTTCTGTGACAGAGAGGGAACAAGAGGACCCTGGCATGGGAAAGGGAACACTGGGGCTGGGTGGTAGGAACTTAGACTCATGCTGCAATGATGGGGTGAAAACGTGCTGAAGGGGAAGTGGGCTAGAAGGAAAATGCGAGACTATAACATCACTGGTAGAGAGGAGGAGACGTGGGGAGGTGGAAGACTTGAGGTCTCAGGGGTGGCAGGGAAGGAGCAGAGGCTGAGGAGTTGAGCACAGGGATTTCAGTAGGGCTGCATTTAGGAACTGAATCTGGGACTCAGTAAGGGCTTTAACTTGTATATCTGGTAGGCTTAGCTGTGGCCTCTGAGTGTCCACTTACTCTTCTGCCAGGGGTTCACAGGGTCCTAGGATAACTCAGGTTGGAAGGGACTGCAAAAAGTCCCTAACCCCACCTCCTGCTCACAGCAGCATCAGCTTGCAGGCCACCAGGCAGAGAGGAGATGGTGTGGGGAATGTGTTATCCATCTGGTATATTGTCTTAAATTGCCTCTTCTGGAGGAGTTAATGTCTTAAACAGCTAAATGCACCTGAGATTGTGAGCTGGAGCCCAATGGAGCTAAGAAAGAGTGGCAGGGCAGCTATGAGGGTTGTGCATTTCTCACTGGGCTCCTGGTGTACACCTTGATGACTGCCATTTGTCTTGCCAGCCAGGGAAAGCTGCAAAGCCAGCAGAAGGTGTAACGAGCAAACACCAGCCTGTGCTCCTGGGGCTCGCAGGCTCCCTCATACCCCTCCCTCTCTGGTCCATTGTTTCTAGTGAGCCACTGTCTTCGTCAAGATGATCTGCCCTTGGTTTCTTTGATTTAACCTGGTTTAAATCCAGGCTTCCATATATTTCCTCTAGCATCTCATCAGGTCTGTGTAGCTGTTCCCTGCTTCTTTGCTTAGATGTACTCCATTTGTTTTTCTTCTTCAGCTGGATGCATATGAAGTGTTGATGGTTTATCCACAGGGACAGTCATCTTTAGTGTTCAGAGCCTCTCCTGGATCTCATTCTCTTCACCTTGGTATTGCACCTCCCCTTCTACTTTAGTTTTTCCTCCAATGCAAGATGTCCTAATATATGTTCTTAAAATCTCTCCTATTTTTAGACTTGTCTACATATTACACATCATAAAGAGCATTAATTATACATACATTCTGTTAAGCTCATGATCTCTTGTGCATTACCAGCTATCTCTGGAGAAAGAGCTTGCTGCATTGGAATGCGTTACTAAAACAGATGACAGGCTGAGTGACAAGTTTCTTTATCCGGCTGTGTTCCAGTGCCTCCCTGTGCCCACTGCCAGCCTCAGAGGCTGTGATCCCCCCCAAGCTGCTGTTTGTCATCTCCAGAGAAGTAGGCAGTGGGATTTGGGGCATAACTCATCTTGCCCCAAATGGGATGCAAACCCTGGAATTGAACCCTGGATTGCATTTACTAGATCTCCACTGAAGGCAGAGAGCCCAGACAATGGGCTACTCAAGAAAAATAAATTCCCTGAGGCATTAGTTCATTAAGCAGTAGGTCTTTTCTGTGACAGGGACTGCTGAGGTGGGTGGGCTGAAGTGGGGTTTGGGAGAGCTATGACAGCAGGGAAGCAGAGCAATAATTAATTCCTGCACTATCTTGGGTTGATGCTGCTTCTTTCCTGGTTTTTGTCCTCTCTCTTTTCTAAGACTAGGTAGCTCTGCTGTTACCAATGTTGCCTGGATACCGGTGTCTTTTCTCCAGCAAAGCTGTCGCTGAGACATTGAATAAAGAAAACCGTGTCAGGCAGCTTACTTTCAGAGTGGCATTTTCAGTTGAAGATTCTTTTATTGCACTTCTTTTTTTGCATAGATTTCCATCACTCTTGAGAGAGTGTAAATTTATCACTTCTGCTATGTCTAATTTTCTATTGACTGGTTAACACAGACACGATGCTGAATTCCAGTTCTCTGTTTACCTTTTGACATGAACCCCTCTAGGTTTACCTAGAATACATCCACTAGCTAAACATAAATTAAATTTACAGTGACAATATGGATAATAAGGCAAAGGTGATTACAAAAATGTTGCACTATTATTTCAAGAATAAACCAAGAATTTAATGCTGTAGGCAGGAACAGAGCTCTTGTAACAGTATCCCATGATTTAGGTTCAATGTGTCCCTTCACAGTGCCTCCTGGGCAGAGTCTTTAAGATTTGTAAACAAATCTAACATTACTGATGCACCTCTCCCAAAGGTCTTCCCTCACCTCTTTTACATAGGAGTTATTCAGCCTCTTTTGCTTCTCCTTAGAGGTAGATGCTCTCATGTGTGCTGTAATAGAGCCATCTCTCCCAGGTGGCCTACAGTCTCATCCATCTTAAGTGCGAACCCATTCTTCCTTCTCTAACACATGTCCATACTGAGCTGCTTACCAGAAATCCTGGCCTGATCACTACTGCTGCTCACCCACCCACTGCTGCCTGTCCTGAAGACAAAGGGCTAAGGAGATGCAAGAGCTGAACCAGGGAAAGAGTTGCCTAGGGAACAGGAGGTCATTTCCAGCGCTCACCTCCATTTTTCTCCTTCCTCATTACAAGTCACTCTAGAAGAGAATGGCAGTGCTCCTGTAGTACATTTGTTGGTTCTTCTACCTGCTTGTTCACAGATATTGTGACCACTCTCTTAGTTCTTACTAAATACCATGCTTTTGCAGTGGCTTTCTTCCTCTCAGTTGTACTGCTGCTACTTTACTCACAGGCCTCTAACACTCTGTGATCGAGAAGCAGAATTTTGTCCCTCTATGAGGCAATTTGCCTTGAGCGAGTCCGTATAGTGAGTTGGTAGCAAAATGAGGAGTGAAGCAGTAACACTGATCAGTGGCCAGCTTTCCTGACACTTCCACAGATGACTGAATCAGAGCAGTTTAAGCAGTGTCTGCGTGGGAGATGGGAAGGGTATTGCATCTCTTCAACCACGTAAGAGCCTGATGGATACATTTAAAATCTTACAAAAACTAAGGAGGGGTTGGTTGCCAGAGTGGACTCCTGGCTGGTTATTATCATGGTATGGTGCAACAACAACAGCCATCAGATATATTTAAACTTGGCCCAGGGCAACTTGTTGCTATAGCACTTGATATTCTAACAAATATAAAAACACGTCTTTATATTTCTGTTCTAGGTAGTGCATTTATTTCTGTCTTATTCCTAAAGAAGAACATGAAGACTGCTGATATATTGGGTAAGTAAGTGTTTGCTGATATGGACATGTGTGCCGCCATATGCTTAGCAAACTGTAACTCTCACGCAGCACCCCCACTTTCACACTCCCACTTTCCCAAGCAAGTGTTTCGAGGCAGGTACTTTAAAAATTAGGAAGAAGTGACAAAATGAGAGATGATCTTCAATGCATGTGGAAAAGGCTGCATTCCCAAATCCTCTGCTCTTGTAATCATAACTCATTCCTTACATGTCCTTACTGCTTAAATTTATTTTCATTGTCTATTTTTGCCTCTGAGGTTGTATTTAGTGTTATCTTTACAAGTACAATACAATTTTAATAAAAACAATTAAGTTATTGATTTATTCATTCAAATATATGTGGTTTTTTTCTTACTGCATAGACATTGCACAAAAGTTCAAGCTCAATTAAAAGCTCATTTAATCCCTTTTGGTATTAATTTCAGCACTTCAAAGAACAAGTAATCATGTTGTCAAGTGTTTTCTTGAGAAACATGGTCTTCACAGTGAAAGCATGTCAATTATTTGTCTGTGTCCAAGATTTTTTTGCATATCAAAACTGCCCAGCTGGAACACAGAGAAAGACAAGCATATTTCAAGGTTTGCACTTTACGCCAAGCCATCTCGGCTGGGACAGCACACCTGATGTTTTTACAGGGCACCTGATATTTCTGTGGAGTTCCTAGAATTTAGGCTTGATTGTCCATACTATAATGAGGACATCCCAGCTGTTCTCATGAATGTTTTGGAGAGATCTGTTCAGTATTGTTCCAGCAATACTATATAATATTTATTTAGGTTTTGGAGCCAAGTTTGCCAGCTCAGCTGCTACATTCAAAATCCCCTCTCCCTTGACTGATCATGTTTCCCTTATGGCCTTATTCATTGTGTGTTGCTTTAACTAGTGTTCAGCACTGATTTATTTTATTTCTGTGAGTTCAACTTTGCAAGAAGGATTTAACAATGTTGCTACATTCCATAGGAATGAGCTGTATGATGGGAAATATGGTGATGTTTTTGCAAGCACATAAATATAGAACGATTCTGCTTTTCCAAAGGAACTGTGTGTGATAGCAGTGCCAGCAAAGCCCTCCGGATATGCTTTGTTTTTTATTCCTGAGCCTTGTACTCCACACTGATTTATAGTTTTGCCAAGAATTTTAAAGATTACTTGAAAAAAAGTTAATTAGCTAATATCTTCCTTAATCCAATACAGTTTATGAGCTCAGGATCGACTCACTTCTATCTTGATACCTCAGTGAACATCTGTGATTGTCAGCTGGCTGTCCACAAGGCAGAACTTCCAGATTTTTATAAAAGCACAATGATGCAAGTTTGCCCTTGAAAAGGGGCCCTGGCAGCCTAATGGCTGAACAGTCTTCTGCAAATCAACCTTTTATAAAACAGTTTGTAGGCCTGCAAATACAACAGGGAGCAGCCAAAATGTTGGCTTCACTGCAACATTGGATGGGAACACGAGTGGCACCTGAAGTTTGTGGGGCAGATCCATAGCTGGTGCAGATCTCTGTGGCCAGAGTTATGTTTATTTACACTGGCTAATGCTCTAGATGTTCACGCCTGTAAGCAACTTGTCCTTTCAGTTTAGGACAAGTTTATGCGACCTTCTTTGTGCCTGTGAGAAATACAAAGGATAAATTCTCCTTTGTCATGCACTTGGTATTAGAATTGAGAATATTTCAAAATGCATTGCAGAGTTGGAACCCTAATTCATGAGGCTTTACTGACTGTTTTTCATATTTCCAAAATTCTTTGAGTCTTTAATAAAAATTACACTAGATAAGACCACAAATGGAAGGCAATCCAATTACTTAAACCCAGATCTGTTTCTTTCAGAAACAATTTCCAAATCAGCAGGACAGCAAGGGTGACCATGTTTACCTAATATTGTATTACCAAAATAATGTGTCCTTTTCTTTAAAGGAGGAACATTGACAGTAACAGGGACATGCTTGTTGGTGACATTCGCTCCAAATGTACCCCAAGAGCTCACAGCAAGACGAGTACAGAATTACTTAGTGAGCTGGCCTTTTCTGCTATATTCAGTGAGTATCTGGTTCATACTACTAAATCAGAAAAAAATGGGTTATTGGGCTTTTTGAAGCATTATGAATTTGTGGCAGAAAAACTACTCCTGAGGATAAATTGTGTGGCTTCACAGGAGAGGGCAAGTCTCTGGGTCATCACTCCAGTCCCCAGGCTGGAAATAGCTGAACCAAAAGATGTCTTTTGAGGTACATGTCAGGGGAAAGTTACCGTTGTGCAGGATTAACAAGGATGGAAATATCTGGGGGTTTGGTGGGCTTAAAGGAAAACCTAAATATTGGCACTGCTTATATTTCCTGTATATGTGATCATGCCACACTGTCAGCATGTACATCTAAGTTACAGTGCTTTTCTGGAATGTGATAGACTTGTGTTTTTAAAAATCAGGCTGATTCAGGTCCTACTTTTGTCTTTCATATCACTCTCTTTTTATCCCCCTGTTGTTAAGCCTAGCTGAAAGGAGCTTTGTATGTAGTTAAGATGTGGAGAGGCAGCCTGCTTCACTGCCACTCAGGTTAATTTGAACCTGAGTTTGAATCCAAACACAAAAAACTTTTTATTAAAGTGTCTTTATACAACCTCAAATACCATACATCTTCTTTGATGTATTTAATTAGTATCAGGAAGAAGATCAGGGTGAGTAGGAGGAATTTCTCTCTCTCTTTTCCTCTGGAATGCTGAAAATTTGTTCCTCCAGCTGAATGTAAAAGATGTAATATAGGAGCTTCACAAGCAGTTATTTTTTTTCCCAGTAGGAAGCTCAGTTAGAAAGCCACCAGGTAAACAGTTCAATGACCTTAATCTTTTAGCCAACCTGCAGACCTTACACACATCTATGTATTCATGAGACTTCTAATTAAGCAGAAAGTACATGCTACCACAAAAGATGTTGATGCTTTTGCTCAATTTTTCATGCATTTTGAAAGCTCCTTAAAGATGGTGATACAGCTCAGTGGAAGAAAGTAATGATCATGCTGCATAAATTGCAATTTTCAGTCAGGCACTAGAGCTGATTTTGAAGGCAATGCCCTAGAGTTTTGGAGTACTCAGTAAGGGTAGCTTCAGCCCCAGCAAGAGCTTCAGGAAATCCATGTAATCAGCAGAGGGAGAAGGACTTCTTTAGGAGGGGGTTCAGAACAGTGGTCTCTGTGCTCATTGGAGGACCCTCTCTCTTTCCTACTGAATATCCCCCTCTTCTGGCATGTATTTTGAATTGCTGACATCCGTTTGTGTAGAGGTGGTTGAGGGAGAAAACTCCCCATCCATGCACAGTGACACCAGAGATTTCTGTGTCGTATGCTGTTCATATTTTCTTCAAGCCAACAGGTTGCTGGAAAGGGGTTTTCCCCCATCTTAGGACTTTTTTGACTTTGTTTCAGGAAAAGTTAATAAGAAATTGAATGTGTAGGAAGACTGTGCTGTATTCTTCTTAAGCAAACTATGAGGAGATGGTAACCCCTTGACTCTGTTTCCCCTCTTCTCTCTTTCTCTGCCTCAGCCAGCATCCAATTCTCCATGTACAGCATGGATTGCAGGGAAAATTGGAACAAGTACACAGCAAATCAAAACTCAGCAAGATATAAAGATTTATTTATTCCTTCTGCTCCCTGGATTAATCTGTTTTTATCTTCCTCTGTCCAAAGAAGAGGAAGAAGTGAAAGGCTCCCCAGGAGACTCTGAGATACCAGCCTGATTATTCTGGTGTGCTGCTGGAAGTTCAAGCAAATCTTTCTGTAAACATTCTCTTTGGACAGAGAACTAACTCTTCACAATTGTTTGCAAAATGCCTGGTGCAGGTTGGTTCCTGAGATATAAAAAAGCACAGTAGAAGTTGCAGAGTTTCCAGTAAAAAATATACAGTGAGAAGACAGTAGAGCAGTATAATGTAGTCCAACTTTCTAAAAGTAGCCCCGAAGTGTGGTCTGTTGAGAAATATAGAGCCCCAATGGTACAAAATGTTCTGTGTAGGTGATAAACCATTCCCGTGTGGCACTCCACTGGCATCAGAGGAGTTTTGTAGAAATAGCCTCTAGTTCCCACATGAGACAACTTTGAGTCATCTTCTGGGACTTTATAGTAGCATAATAATATCTGAGAAAGAATGACTATCCTAGCTTGTTTTTTTTTCTCTTTTGCTTATGAGCAATTTGAGTCATTACAGAAGACATCAATTATAGATGAAGCTCTTAGATTTTCCCAGACAGAAGTGTAGTGAGTATTGGGTTGTTAATATTTAATGTCTATAAAATCAGATTCAAAGCATTTCTACTTTTCCTTCAAAGTGCCTAGAAGACCCTCCTGGTTCATTCGTCCCAGTGTTGCTGTATATCTCAGAAAAACAGTTGAGACAGACAATGTCTCAGACAATTTTGTTCTGGTGCCTTCTGGTAATACTTAGAAACATGGAAAACATCATGATCATAAAATAATGTTGATGAGATGTGGGCTTGAGGAGACTTCAGTAAAGATTAGTTATAATAGCAAAAATGATTGTAAGCAGGTCAAGTTATTTCAATTCCTCTACACATAGTGTATGAAACTGATATAATCTACTTACTTCCCATTCCTGGACTTTGTATTTAACACTACCACAGATATTAACTATGAGACCGAGCATTCTTTTGGCTAATTCTCAGGAGACATCCATAAGCAACAGCTGGGGTACCCCAGGAGAGTCCCTGTCTGCCTCAGGTCCTGTTAGGAGCCATGCATTCTGCTTACAGTGTGACTCAATGTGATAGCCTCTCCCTTGTCTTGTGATTAAAGGTGACCTCTTGCTGGGTCACCCAGCAACAGAAGAATAGTTTGGCTGCAGGGCAGCAGGAGGTGAGAATTGTTTTAATTTCATGCTTAGTATGCAAGACTTGGCAAAGCTGAGTAAACTTAAATAACAGCCCTAAAAAGCAAACATCAGCTTTCTCCCCAGGTTCACCCACAGAACTACCATTTCTGGCCCTACCCGATTGCTGCTCTTGGGGCTTTCCCAGGAGGCAGAAGCAGCCAACCACACAGCCCTGTGTGCCCTTTCCGGAGCTGCCATCAGGGATTCTTTTACATCCTTTTGAGAATTTTTCTTGGCTGATTCCTTTCAGGAGTGAGTCTTCTTGATGGGTTTGTTAACTTTTAAACAGGAGGAAATCACAGTGGAGCTTTATGGTAGCTTTAGCAAGAGAAGAGCTGATGATGGAACGAGGACCAACAGAGGGATGATGGACAGAGCTGGCAAGATGACCTGGTTCAGTCAAGGTTGGTGGTGCTTGGCACTACCTGCCACTCCGGGGACTGGAGTGAGGCGGAAGAGTCAGTGGAATGCCAGAGTTGGTGTGATGGAACAGTTTGAGCCAGTGACTATCCCTAGGCTTGTCTTTGGATGATTGTTCTTGTATAGTTTGAAATCTAAGTGAGAGGGCAGATGGAGCTTCCCTCTATTGGCATTGTGATTAAAGTTGTCTAGGGGATACAAAATGAATCAATACCTGAGGTGTAGCTGTCTGCCTACAGTAGGGCTGTCTCATGGGTTTCTGCACGCTCTGTGGCAACCAGTCCAAGGGTCTGGGAGAAGTGATGGGTGCTTGCATTTACACTGGGGACAGGGAAGCAGATCTCAGTGCTGTGTCAACTGGTACCATGGCCCCATCCCAGACACACCATCCTGCCTGCCAGTCCTGAATGACTGGCACAGACATCTCTGGAATGTCTTAACCTGGATACCTTTCCATGTGGAGAGTATTTATTTAGCACAGCTTTCTTCTATTCTGTTAGCAATTGTTCAGTGTCAAAATCACAACTGAAGCTGTTTGGAGGCTGTTGCAGCTGCAGCCTGATAATGCGGTATTCCCCTCTGGCCCTAAGTTGTGTTTGCCCCTGACAAGAGAGTGAAGCTGCTACCTTTACTTCTCCTGTCAAATTCCCTTAAAACCCCATCTCTGTTCCACAGGAAGACCAAGATGAACTCATGTCTGCATACCTTAACATGACTTCTGCCTTGCTTTTGATTTAGACATCCCAGTGTTGAATAAAGAGGAGGCTGGCCAAGTTACTTTGTGACTGAGGCAAAAGCCTTTTTTCTACCAGCTGGTGGCCAAGCTTTACCTCTGGGTGCAACCAGGCTGGGGAGAGATGTCTCTCTGGAGAGAGATGAGACCAGCACTTCACAAGACACTGTAAAGATTATTAAACCAGGATTAGTCCAGGAATGCTTTTTTAAAAATCAACAGCAAAATGCTTTATATATTCAACACATTTAAAAAAAAAAAACAAAAAAACAAAAAAAAAAACACCAAAACCACTTTGCTCTTTTTTTTTTTTTTTTAATCTTGTGATAAATATTTGACTCACATTAAAGAAAGATGGTATAATGTCCACATTTGTGTTTTTAATGTTCTGAAATGCAATTGTCTCTTGGTTGTCTTTGGAAGCAGGGGATCAGTGTGAAGGTAAATAAAAAATGAATTAAAGCATAATTATGTTGTGTTCATATTTTTGAACACTATTAAACTGGGGGAGGTGTGAGCGTGGTAGAGAATTTTAGTAACTGAATGTAGCTGGTGATTGCTTTCCTGCTGCGGTCACTCTCCAAAATGAGAAACTGGCCGTGTTACGTTATATAACTGCCGCTAGTAACTGTTCAGTCACTTCTTTGGAAATTTCATCAGCACAACACCCAGGTATTTTTGAGTATAGTGCTGCCTTACCATGACTGTTGGTTTAAAAGTGGAATGGTGTTATAAAACATCAAAAAGTATGTTGGTGACAAAACCAAGGAAATAGACATGAGGTTTTCTATGACTTGTTTTGTTGGCAAAAAATGACAGTAACCAGATTCAGTAATCATGACAGGCTCATTTTCTTGTCTTACTTCCCCCATTTAATGACTCTCCAATATGCACAAATGAACTTCTCTTTCTTCATGCTGTCTCAAGGGCTACCAGTCTTCTGAGCACGTCTCAGTGCAGAGGTCCATCATCCATACTTTCATAAGTCTTCTGGGCTTCACAGAAGCTTTTTGGCTCCTTCACTTGCTGTTTTCTTTTAGGTATAGAGAAGTATTTGAGCAATGTGGGTAGGAGGGAGAATACCAAAGCTTTTGGGATGGCAAAAGGCAAGAGTTACTAAAGGAATCTGCAAAGAGACACATTAACAGCAAATCAGTAAATTTAACTGTCATTTACTGTCATTTAACTGTCAGATGTTATTCAAGGGGCAAGGCTGAATCATGCACAGGGTAGGTAAAGCTGCTTCAGCAGCTGCAGATGTCCTGCAGTGTAGTCTGCTAGTGTGTCATTGAGCTCTTCAAGGTAACCTCCTGACAGATATCTGTGATTTGAGAACAACCACACGAAATAAATGTTTTCCTCCTTATGATGTATGGCAGAAAGTTTGAACAAAAGGCAGTGTTTAGGAGGATTTTTTTTTATAGTAGGACTGTGGAGAAGGGCAAAGAAGGTAGCAAAAATAAGCTTGCATGTCACAAAGAGTGACAGTAGGAGTACCATAGCTAGAAGCAGAGACTTCTGTTCCTCCAGGTAAGTGCTTTACTCCGTAGGAATTATAAACAGAGTCTCTGTAAAAATTATTACCAATAAACATGGGTATCTTTGCTGTCACATCAAAAAAGTCTTCTCAACTCTACCAGTGACAAAATATAGTTAGAAGTGCAAAAAGAAAAACTAAAGAAATAAGAAATGCTCGAAGTTTAACTTTTGCTATAATAGGAAAGAAATTACAATTGCTTGATAGCTCAGTCAACTGGCAATAAGGTTAGTTTTTAGCAGAAGATGCTTAAGAAAGTAATTCTTTGAACTGTTAGAGCAAAGAAAATGAATGTGACATCTCAAAGACTTTGAATGAAGCATTTATTACATAGTTTCACAGCTCTAACTTTCTTCCCTTTTATTTTCAGATCTTAGAAATTATAATATTCTGCATTCTCCTCTATTTTTACAAAAGAAAGGCTGTGAAACACATCGTAATTTTGTTAATGATGGTAGCACTACTGGGTAAGAACATATTATTCACTTTAATATTCCTGTCTGTACTTGATAATTCCTTGTCAGTCAGTCTCCCCAGCTAGTATAGATTAGGGCAATTTCAAAGCAGTGTGCGAAAGGAGAATCATCAAAACATTTCACATGATTCTTACTGTGGTCTCTTTTTGAAAACAAAAACTGATTATGAAACAGTTTCTATGCTTATTGCTGGGACTATTTCTTTTTACAGATTTCCTGAAATTAATTTGCTGTGTGCAATGGTGTTCTGAAGCTTTTTTAAATAACACCTTAGCTTTAGATTCTGAGAAAGCAAACTGTTTGAAACTTTGTTTTGGAGACCAGGCTAGCTGTGAAAATCAGTTCTTTAAAACAGAGCAGCTAAAGACCTTGTAAGCACTCTGTAAACAAATGCAGTGATATGCTGCGACTGTATGGGAATTTTTCTTTGAATTAGCTATGCTAGTTTGCATATGCAACATTTAATACTTTACCACCTTTCCAGAAGCACAAGAACACCGTGGGCCACTGAAGTTTGCCTTCAGATTAATGTTGCCACTATCAATACCCAGGGAAACAAGGGAGATAAGTTTTATCACAGAGCTTTCAATAAAGTTAAACCTGAATCAGTTTTTAAAAATGTCAGGGGGCTCTCTCTAAGGCTGCACCACTTGCAGGCATATATTAAGAACTAGTTACCACCCTGCGTCTTCTGCTATCCTTGTCTTGTCTCTTTTCCATGAAACCCCGATGGGAGTTTTCTCATCATTTCTTTGGTTGAAGTGAAAGGTGCTTGAACTGTGTGTCATTGAAGTCAGTGGTTATAATTTCACTGAGTTCAGTGGGTGCATGTATCAGTCTGCAAAGACTTATACAACACTTTTCTAATGGAGTTGGTCATGAGTTTTTTGATAAAACAGAATGTCACTGAAGTTTACAGTTACACAATTTGGATTTAACTGCTTTCCTTCCGATCCCTGAGTGGTTTCTTACCCAGCAGAAAATCTTAGACTTCCAGATCAACTTTTTGGGACAGTTTCCTAGTGCTAGGAACATTAGGATCTGTAGCTCCGCAGAAGCCTTGAAGGATTTCCATGCTGCCTGTATGAGGCAGAGGTGGAAGAGTCCCAAAAGCCTTAGGTCTAACTGTTTGACTGCTCTTAGTTTGAAGGAGTGAAGCGTGAGTCCAGCTATGCCCAGGGGCTAAGAGCTTTGGCAGAGCTCACCTGAGCTGCTCTGCAGCTTCCAACACTGCCATGAGGAGTTTAAAGCACTACCACTCCTGAGCGATGAACAGGTCCAGTGTCCTTGTTGCATAGCTGGAAGCCTGAAGATCCTCAGATGGGTTTCTACACTTGACTGCTGGAGTTCTGGGCAGACCCATCATGATGGCTGCCCCAAGCAATGTCAACACATGGCTCCAGGAGACCTGGGCCGCTGAGCTGCATAGCCCTATGTGCTTATTTTGCCAGGGACCCTGCCAACCCTGATGCCACCAGTGCCAAAGGGATGTGTGGAGCTGCTGAAAAGCAGCAGGGCTGCAAACCCATGCCCCAGCAGGCAGTAACTGCAGTTTGGTTGTCAGGCTGCAGTCAGACAAAAATACAATTTCATCTGGTGGCTGCTGAGGTTTTGGTGAGCATATGCAGCTTTAGAAAAAATGTGTCATTATTTCTGCTCCGTTAAAAAAGACACAAACAAAAAAATCCTGGTTCATGGGAACTTTTAAAATACTGACATTTGCCTCGAGCAGGAAACTCAGATCTGTGGTTGGCTTCAGCTCCTGCAGCTGTCCTGGTGTCTGGCAGTCCCCACAAAGCCACACTTAGAGCCTTCTGCTTGATCTGTGACCTTTCTGCTGAGCAGAGTGATGGGGGGCTGAGAGAGGGCCCAGCAGGTTTGCTCCTGTTGCCTGACACGTGCTCTGCCCTGGCTGCAGGAGGTGTATATGAGGCCGGGGGTCCCAGCGGCAGCTCGTGGAAGGGCATTTTTGCCTCTTCTCATATCTGCACAAATACATTCCTGAAGGAGGGTTCACACAGATGTAAATCAACTGTAGAAAGGTTTCTTTAAAAAGAGGACAGCCTTTGGGTTTCACTGGACATGAGAGCTACTTTCATTATGAAGAAAATACAGCGGTGATCACAAAATCTGCAAATGTCTTGGTTAGTACAACTCTGAAAGTTCATTTGGTGAGAATTACCTTACCTCATGTATATGCTGGGAGTTGTCATAAGTTTGGGGCGAAATATTTCAGATTAAAGTGGGATTTCTGAGTTTCCTGCCCTAACAGCTGTAAAGTCACATCATTTGTCACATTAGCCTTGGGAGGAGACATTCTATCAGAGATAGGAAAACCATTTCCTAGGTTTTGAAACTTATTCCAGGACTACCCTAACTAAAAAGATCATTCCACTTTTCAAAAAAGCCCAAACCATCCACCCAACCAAAAAACCCCCAATGCTTTCTTTTCTGGTTTGTTAAAATGATAAGGGATGGAAACTGCCCTTTCATCAGAAACAATTTTTCAGCAGTCCCTTAGTTGGACAATTCAAACTACTAATTTTTACCTGTAAGTGTTCTTTTAAAATAATAACTCCCCAATAATGCAGTGTAAATCTCAAGTTTTATGTAGTCTGCTTGTTGGGGCTTGAGTGTATTTTTGGCTTTTAGTCACACCATTAGCACTACTGCAGGCCAGCATTTGACCTCCTCTGCTCAGTGTTATGGCTCTGTTTGTTAAACCACTCCACCTATTTCCATTACAGAGCAAGAAGTGAAGTACTTGGTGGAAAGGTTGTCATGAAAACACTGCATTTCATGATGGTAAACAGGAGCATCACAAGATGTATGCAACTCTTAAACTCCCCTTGAACTTTGGGACTTGCTATAAGAAAAATGCTTACAATTAAAACCACAGACTTGAATTTATTCTTCTTCCCCCACCTTTTCTCCCAGTCCTTGGCCTGAACTTTTTGCACAGTGCAGCTTCTCCTTGCCAATCTGAATTTTGCAGTTATGGGAGGATGAGTCAGACCATTGAAACCCAACACTCCTCAGCTCTGGAAGAGGGTGGAACTGGATCACAGCTAGGGAATGGTGCTCCTGACGATTAATTACCTTTCTTCAAAGGTCATCTCTGCACCCTGACTCTTCTTACCAGTTTTAGTTTCTTTTGAATTTGTTACATTTTATTTGCAGCAATCACAGCCTACTCGGGTTAGCTTGAACAGATGAAGAGCACATTCCAAAAGGAAATCTAAAGTAACTCTTAGCTGAACTGTCAGCCTCTTTTTTAAAAGATGTCTATTGCAAGAATTCTCTGAACTGGCGACATCTATTAAAACCATTGCCTGATGTCTGAGATTTGTTTGTGGTGATGCAATGACAGTGACTAAATAGATTGAAAGCACACTACTGAAATAGTCTGTTCTGTGGGCTAAATCCAGTAAATGGTCTTAGCCTTGTCTCTGAAACGAAATGCAGACCCTCTGTGTTGGTTGTCTGCTCTCCGTACATAACCCATGGGGAGAGTTAGGTACTTCAGGATGTGATCCCAGAAGTCAGCTTTGGCCAGCCTTGGCCAGCTCCCATCTCAACAGAGAAATCCTAAGGGTGAGGAGTCCTTTTAGGCTGCCAGTGTCACATGCAGGCTGCTATTAGGAGGTGTCCCAGCTGCTTTGAACAGATAATGAGACCTCTCAGACCTTTCCTGCAACATGGGCTCCAAATTAGCAGCTGGAGCTAAATAAAATATGTCTGGAAGATGTGGAGGCTTTTGTACCACCTCTAACTGGTAGTCCAGTGTTTAGGGCATATGCCCAGCAGCAGGAAATGGATCCAGTTCTTTCCTCATCCTGAGCTCAGCCTCTCTCTCTCTCTCTCTCTCACACACACACACATGTACACACACAAGTCCTAATCTGCAAGATTTTACCTGACTGTAGCCTCAGCTACCCTGTTGAAAGTGGAGGAAATCTGGGCAGGTGCAGGGTTGCAGACCTCAGTGCTACAAGAACTTAAAAGTAAAACACAAAGCACATATGGAGCCAAGGCCACTCCGGGCTTAGGTAGTAGCTTAGTGAGCGTTTATAAAATCACACACTTGATTTTAGGTGCCCAAATCCTACCTCAGCATATTTTCAGATGATCAGACCTGTGGCTCTGACCTAGCACCTTCTCCTCCCTCACTGATGATTTGAGGTCACTGCTGTGAATCCTGCCCTTTGCTAATCTCTCACTTTCCCTTTCAGCATCGCTGACTGTCATTGCTGTGAAGGCTGTGGCCAGCATGATAACACTCTCTGCAAGGGGGAAAATGCAGCTAACTTATCCTGTTTTCTATATCATGATTATTTTAATGGCAACTTCTTGTACTTTCCAAGTCAAGTAAGTGAGATTCTACTTATCTCCTAATCTTTGTACATATTTTATCCGGTAGTTTGATTCAGTACTGATATTGACTCCAGATACAAGTTGCACTTAAAGGCAAGAAATTCCTGGCAGAGCCTTGACAGATGCATGAATTACCTACAGTCGATTGTATTGTTTATGTTTTATTTCTCAGTTTATTATTATAGATGCTACCTCCGTTCATGATCACCTTACAGAAGGTCTTCCCAAATTTGCTTCTAGTTTTGGCACAGATCTTGAACTCATCAAATGAAATTTATCTTTTTGTACATTTTGTGGGGTTACTTTTAGAAAGCTTAATTGCTGAATAATCAAATGGCCACATTTACCCTCATCATGCATCTCTTTTCCCCAGCTTATATCACTAGTCAGACTGCAGAGGAGAGTTTATTGCAACTTTCTCCCTGCATTTGTTAATCTGCACGTTGAGCTTTGCCACCTTGTATGTCTGTACTTTTTTAGGAAATAATAGTGAAATTTTACTGTGCAGGGGCCATCCAAGTTTTCCCCACTGGTCTCTGGCCTGTTAAGTGATTGTTTTGTGCTGCCTTTGCAGATTGCTGGGGGTGGCAGCATGGTAAAATATGGCTTGCAGCTGAACAGAGAGTCCATTCCCTTTATGCTGGTCCCTCTGCCTCAGGTGCTGATAGCATCATTCAGTAATCACATCTAGAGTGCTCCAGCACGAGTCTGAGTGTTTACTTGCGTGATTATTTTCCGGTAGAAGAGCCAACCCAGCTTTCTTGTAGCAGAACATACCATTCCCATGTGGAATCAAAAAGTCCATGCGTTATTATACAGTGACTCTCCATGGCTGACTCAGGAACTCCCCTGTAACAGATTATAGAGTGATTTACATCCAGCTTGTCTTCCCTGGGAGAACAGCTCAGGGCATTTAAAATAGGAAATAAAAGCTCAGTAAATAGGAAGTGCTGAATTAACATCTCTTTCTTGCCAGTTTTTTTCTTTCTTTCTTTTGCTGGGTCAAAATTAAAACAGAAGTAAAATGTGCCCATTTCATTCCCCCAGGCTCAGTGTCTCTTTCTCTCTTGGGCACACTTTCTAATGGAGACAGTGCTGTCAGTCTAAATTCTGTTTGTTTTCTTTCTTATTTTACTTGATTGTCGTGTGTTAGCTCAGAACAGCCTGTGCTGGAACATCCTCCTGGATTCAATACTGGATCTTGGTATTCCTGTTTTAGTCCCTGTGACCAAGTTTGTTGCAAATGGGAGAAAATAATGAGGTGTTTTCAATGACTTCAAAATCCTGACTATCCTGTGGATATGTAGGATTTCTTTATTTTTAAAGCACCATGGAGACTGTTCAACAGTTGCTAAAATAACCGTGCAATTATTTTAATGGCTAAAACAGATCCAAGCTTGGCTTTTTACTGTGTGCATATATTGTAGCAATGAAACATTTAAGTGTGGTTCTTTTTATAGGTTTTGAATACACCCTGCAGCCTCCCGATTTTTCTCTTTTGGTCTGAAATGCACTGTTCACATAACAGACTATCTGTTGGTGTATCCCAGAGTTCATACTCATGATTCATCACCCTATGGGTAAATGTTGATAGGTGCGGTCTCTGTACGAGCACGTTAATTGCTTTGCCTTTTTCATCGGCTGATGCAAACTGTGCGGGCTGATGCATGGCCAATGTCCCAGTTCTGCAGGTTTGTATGCAGAGTAGGCTCCTGTGGTCCTGCACACTCTTGTTCATGATTCTGGTGAGGGTTTGTGTTGCCTTTCTGAGGAGAGCAGAGAGTTCCCAACCCAAGTAGGACAGGCTTGGAGCTGCCTTCCTGGACTCTCACAGCAGGACAAAGTGTGTCTGGGGTATGATTGCATGGATAAACATACAAATATGTGGTTTAGCCAAGTTGGATTGCGCAGTAGCAGCAATGTGGACTTCAGCAAAGTGAAACCGTTCCTATGAGAGCTCACGTGTTCATGTCCACTGCTGGATAAAATGTGCTTCAAAGGACTTTCCAATGACAGCTGATGATCAGAAGAATATATGCCAACCTTCTTGCTTTCGCCTGTTTGTTTGTACTCTGCATAGTCAAAAACAGAGAGTAAATTCAACACACGTACGCATCTGTCCAAGGCAACTTACTATTGTGGTAAGAAATGGTCACACTTTTTGTTAAACTGATATATAGTGGCTTAACCTGACTTAAAGTGCAGTGAACCTCCTGTAGACATGAGGTGCAATAACGCTTGTCTTCCAGGTTCTTGAATCAAGCAGTGCATCTGTACAGCGTGACAGCAGTTGTGCCCATTAATTTTGTGCTCTTCACCACCAGTGCCATTGTTTCAGGTTTGTTTCTGGCCTTCTGCCTCTACAGAACAATTTTCTAAACATCAGATTTTCAAGAATTGCTACCTGTGAACAGGAACACAAAGCAGTCATGTTTGTCTTCACAAAAAAGTTTTTCGTAAGTGACAGGTGTTTAAGTTCTCAAAAATTAATAAGTTCACTTTTCAAGCAAAATAAAAAAAATTTGATTGTAGAATTTCCAGAATGGATTTGTACTGTTTACTGTGCCTTGCTGGCTTACTAGAAGTACCTGCATTTATCCTAGCCTCATTTTGACATCCAGTAAACGCATTTACCATGTGCACACCAGCCTCTCCGTATCTGAACTGGTAGAGTAATTTTAACAGCCTGGCAAACTACTCAAATGACAACCAGCTGTGTTTCATAGTAGTTAGTGTATATTCTGTTTCAGAAGGTGGAATTCTAGGTTAAGTGAAGGAAATAAAATAACTCCAAAGACTTTTAAAGCATTTAGCATTTTTTTCTGGGTGAGAACTTTGAACTCAGTGCTGTTAAAGAGGGACTGCAAATCTTGGAAATGGTGAACAGGCTAAGAACATGAGTGGGGAGGACGACTAAGATGCTGTATCAGCAATGAGCCAAAATGATCATGTTGTTAGAACATTTATGACTCATTTTAACACACACTGGGGGCTTTCCTGTCATTGCTATGGAGGAGTTTCTCATACAGAGCTGCCATTAATGAGAAAGGGAGTTAGCTTCACACACAGATTGCCTCAGCACCTGTGTTAGAAGAGACCTACACTTTGTGACTGAGAGGAGACTTGTGCCAAAAGGGGGTTGCATTCTTGTGACCATATGGGGAATTTGGCCTTGTGCCTCCTTAAAAGATCAAGTACCTATTCAGGAATGGCTTAATAGCTTTGAGACTGGATACACATGCATTTGACCCAGGTTAGTTAAACCAGTGTAGGGCTTGGTAGAACCAACTCTGCTGAATCTTGCAGCTTAGGGTGCTTGTAGAAGGTACCTCATCTCATGAGTCCCCCAACCCCAGTTACAGCCTTTGAAGATACGGTCACACTTCAGCTGTGCTGGTTCACATGCTGGTGTTTCTGAGCAAAACTGTGCTCATCAGTGGTTTAAAGCTAATACACTTGGCCTTGAAACGGGGCAGCTGAGATCCAGACACACATCTGGTTCTGCCACCACCACTGCAGAGGTGCTAATTCCTGGAAGAGAGGTGACCAGAAAATGGTAGTGATCCCTTCAGCCAGAAAGATTTGGCAAAATTGCCTGCTGGAACACTTAACTTGGTGTAAACATCAGGAACACAGCTGGTTATTGAAAACCTGTTCGCTATTGGAGTTAAGATGCCCACATGGTCTGTTGGAGTGGCTTATCTAAATCCATGAAGGACCTGTTAGCTACATTGGTATGACTCTGCTTATGAATAAGACCCTGAATTTGATCTGCATAAAAATTGTTAATAATGCAAAAAATACCTGTGTCTGTGCAGTTACTAACACAGCACATGCTCCAATTTGGTAGACTAAATCTTCAGTTCAGTGCAGTATCTTGAGAAACCCTAGATAATGGAATAGGGGCAAATAAAGTGAACCCACCACAATGTGTATTAATACATTAATTGGGATTTTTTTTTGCTCCGTTTGAGCATGACACTGCTCCTGACCCTTCCAGCTGTAATTCATATCACTTGGAAGCTAGTCAAGATCTGCAATTCTTGTTTCTGTCACATTCCAGGGATAATATTTTATCAGGAATTCCACAGTGCAGCTTTGCTGAGCGTGTTCATGTTTCTGTTCGGGTAAGTGTATCAGCCTAAAATCTGCACTAACGTTTGCACTGCAACAGTATTGCCTTGCGGGATCCCTTCTTTTCTCAGTAAGAAGAAACCCATCTTGTTATTAAAGTATTATGGAATAGCCATTACAGCAGGATAAGAAAACATTAAAGGAAAGATTGATGTCTGCACTTTGGGAATTTGGAGGCCTGGTTTTGAATCCAAGTATGTAAAAATGTGAGACACTTGTGAACTACTAATCTCATGATGGAATGAAAAAACAGCAACATGTGTTCCTCCAGCAGGAAGGCGAAATCATTGCTCTTCACCAGAGATCATGTTATAGGGGGTGCTTTCACAACTGTGAGAAATCTGCTCCCATGTTACCTTCCACTTGCCTGTCTGGCCGGTCCTTGGTGCCACTAGGTGTGGTCAATTATATGAGTTGCTCACCTACAAGGCAGTACTGTAATACCTCTCCCCCATTTTCCTGTGCCAAGAAAGATGCAGTATGCCTGTGAAAAAGTTCAGAACATGTTAAGAAACTGTTCATAGCAAGTGTTTGAAGAAGGGCCTAGGCATTGTGAGAGCAGAAGTCTTCTGGCTACCAGCAATATAACAACTCTGGGGACAGGTGACCATTACTTGATAATGAGCATGAGATGGTTAAAAGTATCTTCCAGAACTGCTGGAGGTGTCTTGCCACAGTACTGTCAAATAAGTGGGGCTGATATCTACAGACATCTTCATCCTGTGCAGTTGGACTGGAGTAAGCGCACACAACTGCTATCTTGTCTGACTGCAGGAAAAGTGACAAAAAATGGAGATGAGCAAATTCAACCATGTATTTGGCAAGCAGGAATTAGTGGTTCTGTGTCTGACACAGAGCGGATAGATTTATCCAAGCATACCAGTTTTTCATTGCTCCTGGCTTACAGCTTGCCCCTGAGACGCACAGTCAAACAAGAAAAACAACAGAGATGTTGATTGTCTGCAGATAGACTGTTGATGAAGCTGCAGATGCTAGCATGCTAGCTTAGATGCTCTGTAAAGATTTGCTCAGGGATTCAAATGTTGTGGTCTCACACTCACAGACATTTGATTAGGTGTATATTGCTGGAAGTGTAACTTTGGAACCAATAATAAAGCTTTAGGAGGCAAACACTAGACTGCAAGGGAATCCAAGATGAATTTATAGGAAGAAAGGTTTCTTTATAAACTGAGCAGCTTGGGTTTGGAAGTCTTTGAAAAAGAAATGTGTAAAGAAATTCTCATCTCAGATGCAGTGAACTGTTTCTAATGACACTATGCCACTGTTATTTTGCAGGTGTCTCCTATCTTTCCTTGGTGTATTTGTAATTGCAAGAAATAAAAATGAGGAGCATTTACAAGTTCCTTTTATTGACTGTGGACATATTCCTGGTAAGTAGGGCTTTTTTTCTGTCTCTTTAAAAATGAGATATCAGATAATGGGGTGACCTAGGAAAGTTGAGTCACAAATGTGCTCTAGTCATATTTCATAAATACACTGTTCCCTTAATTTCTATTCCTGTTCCAAACAGATTTTTCAAAGAATTTTTCAGAGTTTTTCCAGGCTATTGTTACAACCAGTGAAATGAAAACAATGATTACTGGGGCAAAGAATGTTTAAATGATGGATTGGTGGGGGATTTGTTTTATTAAAATTCCTCACAGAGTTGTTGTTGTTCCCTTCTCTCACCCTATTTCCTTAGGACAAAAACTGACAGGCAAAATACAACCAGATTCTCACAGTTCATGCTATGGCACTTTGAATAATGAAGATAATTCGTTGAAAAGTCAAAGCTGAAAGAAGAAAACACCTTACGTACCAATTAACAGGAGGAACACCACTGGAACAAGGATCAGCAGCACCTTTTTGTTGGACATATTCAATTGTATGTTGAACTCCTGTATGTTGATGAGTCATAGTATTATTTATTCCTGCTTAATGTATCCCATTTTCCCAAATGTGTTCTGAAGACAAAGGAAACCTTGAGAAAAACTAAATAACCATTAATGAAATGGAGCATTCTCCTAGTATCAAAGCATTTTGGGGATATTTTTAGAGTCCTAAATGCCTTGAAATGCAAATAGGCACAGAACAGGATCATAAAAAATCCTATTTGAAACTCCTCAGATCTGTGTAGATGCTTAAAGACAGGAATTTTCATAAGTAAATTCAAAATATTCTGCAACATACATAATGCCTTTAAAAATCTGATCCTTCCTGTTCAGGAGTCAAAACTGTGGGTATTTATACAGAAACATGTACACACAAAATATTTTATAATATATGTAGAGGGAAAATCCTGATTATCTTCTGCCATCAGATTAATCATCTTACCCTCCAAGAAAATAAACACTTGTGTGAGGAAGGGGAAGGAAGATAACACTTGCCACAAACATAGATGTGTGTGCACAAGAACACATTTGAGGTACCCAGTCAAGGAAGAGCTAGGGAACCATTCTTAACATTTTACATTCTCTCAGGAGAGTCCCAGGCACTGGGCTGGGATATACTATCTGTTAGTGTAGTCTAGCCTGAGGTTTAGCCTCTGTTTTCAGGAAAACAAGGTTTTAGTGAAGAAAGTACTAAGTTCTCCAGAGGGAATGGGGTAGCCACTCTCCCTCTCTTTATGTGTCTTGGAAAAATACTCCTAAAAAAGAAAAGTAGGGCAGCTCTTGCCTCCTTCCTAAGCCACTGATAATACTGCATGAGGAAAGGCTGTAAAAATCAGAATCACAAAGAATCATGGTAACAGAACAATTTTTCCTTCATTAAATGGTAGTATCTCCAGACTGATTTGAAGGGCCAGCAGTGATGGGAACCATGGCAATACGGGCTCTGTGTTCAGGTCTGAGAGGTCTCGGTGTTCCTTGGTTCCAGACTCTTGGCAGGAAAGCTTGTTCTGGGCATTCATTATGGGTCCACTTACCCCTGCCTGGTAGCACTGATCTACCTCAGCCTGCACAGTAGAAGTCAGACACCTCCTCTGCAGAAATAAGTAAAGTGCCCTTGACAAGTGTTCACATCTTGACCACATACTTGTTTTAGGTTTGAATTAATGTGCTGTGTGTATTTTGTTTCAACTGGATATGAAGAAATAAGGTCTCTTTTTTTACGCCAAAAATTGTTTACTTCATTTTAAAATAGGTAGAGCTGAAGACTCATAAGAAATTTCATTTCAAGCTCTACAAAGTGCACAGAGTTGCAGTTTTTCCTAAGCAGCCATGTCCTGGGAGCCAAGGTGCAGGGAGGGGCTTGTGAAGATTTTTCTAACGTGGAACTTTTCCAGCTGGCACAGGGCAAGACTGTGTCTGCACCTTACTTGTACCAGCTGCCTGGCTGTGGCCTTGCTTTCCCCTCTTACAGCTTGAGTTCAAATTTCTAAAGCTTAAAGTAAAAAAAAAAAAAAAAGCACATTCTTTTCCTATGCTTTCTCCAGGGAGTAAGAACATGCCTCTATCTTTCTTTTGCAATTCAAATTTAAGCTGCTTTCTAAGTCTCAAGTGAGAGTGTGTGCTAAAGATGGAAATAGGAGGCCTACAGGTTTTCATTTGGTGACCTAGGAAACAAATGGGTGAAAGGATTTGGTTTTGTTTCTTTTTTAAATGATTGGCCTTGGGCATCTTTCCAAAATTTGTTTCCATGACTCAGGAGGGCTGAAGGAGGTAACAAGGGCTACTAGGTATATTGTTTTCTCTTTAAAGCAAGAAATAAAATATAAAAATCTCTGGCAAAATTGTTATTTATTTTAAACTAGTGTACTTCTTCTTGAACAACGCCTTTTTTTCTTCCTATGGGTTTATATACAGATTATAAGGGTTAAGATGTTTTCTTTATACTCAAATGTAATTGAAATTAATTTATGGAGCAAAACACTGGTAGGACTTATGTGCAATTAAAAGTTGTGATTTGACATGATTTTTGAGAGGTGAGCACATTTCAGCTAATTAATAAATTACAATACTGGAAAAACTCAGAGATGAGAATTCATTACTGCTCTGCCAAGGAAGAGACATGATTTGTTTCAAGAATCAGTTTCTAATCAATGTAATTTTCAAATTCTGCTTGTGATATTTAGGTTGCAAACACCACAAACAAATGCCTGCTAAAAGAAAAACCTTTTCACTGGAATACAAAAAAGTCTTTGGAGCCCTTCTATTTAATAATGAGTTATTTTCTTGCGATGTTTTTCCTGACATCAAAAATATGGGCCAGATCTAAGCTGCAAAACTTGCACCTGCAGACCAAACTTTCTTGAACAGATCCTCCACGGGATCTGAGAAAATCAAACCACAGGAAGGCGTGGTGGGCAGGCAGCAGCTCACACAGTCCCTCAGGCTCCAGCTTGAGATTTTTGACAGACCAGAACCAGCAGGACTTGTTTAGTGCTTGTTCCACTGCTAGTCACGCTGTGGTGAGAGATGAAGTATTAACTGGCCATGGGCCTGGAAATGGGAGCTCTAGAGCAGAGTCAGGCTATTTAATTTTTGCTGTAAAATATAAGGATGCATATACCAAATGGTTTCAGCTAGCAAAAAATAAATGAATTTTGCACTGGATTTGTATTTCTGTCCATGGTGGGGGCCTGGCATTTACCTGGCAGGCTTACTGCCTGCTCCTCCATACAGTCCAGCTTTTGGTGGCCTCGTGTTTTGCATGTAAGGGCATCGATCACCTAAGACCAAAGGAGAGAGGTCAGACATTATAGGGACTTCAGTTTCTGTGCTTTGAAGCTGTGGTTTCAGGCACTTGGCAACCTGCTTGAACGGTTCAGTGCTGCTAAAAGTCTCATCCTTTTTCCTGGCTGAGAGGTCCTGCATGGTCTGTGGCTCTCACTGAGCCAGACCATCTCACTCACCCTACAGAAACCATCTGCTTTCCTCTCTTTGCTGGGTTGGCTCTCTGATGCAAGGGACACTGTCAAGCAGTCTCCTAAACAGGTCAAAGTCTGCCCTCTGGAAGTCCAAGGTGGCAGTTCTACTAACCCCCCCTCCTTACTTCCTCAAGAATTGAAAACTCTACCATTGTATGATCACTGTGCACAAGACAGCCTCCAGCCTTCACATCACCCACTAGTTCTTCTATGTTCATGAACAACAGGTCTAGTGGGGAGCCTTCCCTAGCTGGCTCATTCACCAGCTGTGTCAGGATTTATCTTCCACACAGTCCAGGAACCTCCTAGACTCAGGAATTTCCAGGCACAACAGATCAGACCCTAAGTAAAGAGTCAGGTGGCTTATTTCTCATTTAATCTAAATCCCAGTTTTGCTGTTGGGTCCTTAAAGTTTGTCCAAGCCTTTGAGGGAGAAAGTACATTTAATAGTATAAATCTGCAGTAGCATTTTGATTGGTAATGGACACAAGCATCAGTGCCTGGGGAATCTGTGTCAGTTCACAAGGTAATGATGAAAGCGACGGTGTTCAGCAGCAGACTCAGAAATGTGGTGGCAGGAGAGTTTTGTAAGAACAGTGTCAACATGGCATTTTTTGAAAGTTTTCGAAGTAGAGCTACCATGAAGGAACTATTAAACAGGTGGTTCTAACACTGGCTATCTTGCATGAAGTCAATGTATCACTGTGGCCTATGACACTAATACCTTAAACATGAAAAGTGGCCTGTGGCCATTGATAAAGGAGCCAATTTCTGAACTTTGCTAGATCACATTGGGAAAAATAGAAATGATTGATTTAAGCCTCCAGTACAAACATGTGCTTGCCAGCTCTCCAGTTGGAGATTTCTACTCTTGGAATAGGCATTGCCTTGCCTAGATGAATTCTTTGGAGTTTACTGCCAGGTCTTTTGCCAGAATCATTAAATGGGTTGAAAGAACAGCACTGTCATTCGTCTTCTGTGTGATAGCTGGTGGGCATAAATCCAGAGCAGCATGAACACGAGATCAGGACTTTTCTCTCCATTTGAAAAAAAAATTAAATATTTTTATTGAGTTTCAATAACATGTGTACCAAGCCCAGAGCTTTATGCTGTCTAATGCCCTCAGAGCCAAGAGTAAGAGAGAAAGTTTGCATGGCACAGGGGATACTAATTAGTCAGTTCTTACTTGTCATTGAAGGTTAGTGCTGGTAACATATCTTACAACAACAGAATACGACAACAAAGTACTGGAGCTTCTATTCACTTTCCCAAGAACAGCTGTTCTGAGTTTTACAAGGGAAAGGAGCTGAGGAATATGATTTACTGTCACTAAGCATAACAGTTACCCATGTGTTTATTTTTTCCAGACGATATTTAGCAGTTAACTAACAAGCACATCCTGACAATATTGACTGGATGCTGGGTGCATGGGTGTGCTGCGGGATTCAATGTAGCAGTCCGAATAACAGCAGGCTATTGATATGAGAATGCAGCTCAATGTCATCTGGCCTGGCCTTTGCACAGCTCCAGTCAGCTCCAGGCAACCTCCTCAAAGCACTTCTGTGTGAACCCTTTGGCCCATCTACAGAGGAAGGCACCCCATCCTCTCCTACTAGTCAAAGTAGAGGATCCACCAATGCCATTAGTAATTTGTACTAGCAATGAGTCATTGTTTGCTTTTGAACTGTGCCTCATGTCTATTTTAACTTGTCTGGATTTAGCTTGCAGCTATTCGTCTTTTGCCAGTGATTTAAAGCACTCTGTGAGTCCCTCTAGTAAAATACAGTAAGATGACTTGGAGTTTTCACTAAGCCAAACAGACGGACCTTTTAAGTCTCTCACCATCAAACATTTCTGTCAGCCCTTAGATTGTTCTCTGTGGTTGTTTTCTGCTCTTTCTCCATTTTCCCAGTGTCTGCAACTGGCCAAATACAGAGTAAAAATCAGATCCTAGCAGCACTGAAGAAGTAGCACAGAAGTGGACCAGACCCAGCATGTCATGATCAGGTGCCTGGCTTCCCCTCTTCCCACAGCTGCAGCCCTACCACCTCTCCCAGGAGGTGCCTATGTTTTCTGTTTTGACACTGTAACCGTGGCTGTTTTGCATGGCCAGAGATGCAGCAGCCACAATTATTTTCAGCAATTTGACTTCTGACCCACTGTTGAGTTTGGTGATGATCAAACCAGTAGGTGCCTCTGTTCAGAGGTCCCCAGGAAGCCCAGCACAGCAGGACACTCAAAGCCCCCTGGCTCAGGGGCTGACACAGATGCAGTGGCACCTGGCAGTGGAACCTCACAGAGCTGCTCTTTCTCCAGCACCTGGATTTGAGAGAAGGGTGACTCATTCAGTGACTGTTTAAGGTGCAGGAAGTAAACAGGATCTGGGAGGGGTGTCTGGATATGGGGAGACCCTTCCCAGGTCAGTTGGTCTCTCCTCAAGGATGGTTATGGTGCACCAGAGAGAAAAGTTGCTAATATTTGTCATATATGACAGAAAGGCTTCTGTTCCGTTTGCACCTTGCCACTCACAGCAAGGATGTTTTTTGAAAGCAGCAATTTGAGCATGGCCCTTCCGAGAGGACACAAGCACCTGCTAACACTGAATGGAGCCCCCAAACCCCAAAGGGCAGTGGGATGCGTGTGCCAGACCTGGCCTCTCTGGCTTGTTCAGGTGATGCCCCCAGTCTGAGGTGTGCAAGACTCCACACAGGGTCCTGCTTCTGGGTGGACCCTGTGCTTCTAGTCCTGCTGCTTCTCCCTGCACAAGGGATGAGTGTCCCACAGGCCTTTTGGGGATCTAGGTTTTGAAATGCATTTGTATTGGAAGTATTGTTGTGGTGCATTTACAGCCCAAGGTCCTGTGTTACACCACAGAGCAGGCACAGACATTTTGATGGTACTCCTGCACGGTGAATAGTTTTAATTCAGTGCTTTGAGGTGTTTGGGGTGGTTTTTCTTTGCAATTTCAAATGAGCACATCAGTAATGTGACCTCAATTAGCCTGAGGTAATTTGTGGTGGAATTCTTCATTTAAAAAAATAAAAAGCTGCTTTTAATAGTGAAGTCTTCACAAATAAAAGGCCATGCTGGAGCACTTTGAATGTGATTACAGTGACTCACATTTTTAATGGCTTTTTTTAATCTTAAAAATGGCTTTTTTCCAAACAAAGTCCTACAAGGCCTCATATAACAAACAAGGGTTACTGCTCTTTTCCACACATAACATGAAAAATATCCTTGAGTGGAGCGAACTGCAGCCCATCTGCTGTAGCTTGGCCCAGTGCACAGCACAGCTCCCTGATCATTACACATGGCTCTTGGTAAAGCAAACCACCTGCTTCCTGCACGAGGTCCCACCTCGAGCCTCCCCAATTCTTCTCTGAGGAGGAAACCCATCCAAACTGCTGATGGGGGTTGACAACCTTGGCATTCCCTTTAGCTGTATTTGTTCTTCTGCCATTTGTTGTTCGCTCAAGTGCTCTGTGGACTTTCGTCTTCTTTTCCATCCAGACTAGAAAAAGGCAGGCTGCGCCAGACATAAATATACTGTTACTTTCCTGTTTATTGTGCTCCCTTGCACTACAGCTGCAGTCAGCAACGTCTTCATTTGGGAACCCAAAAGGGCACTCTTGAAAGGCAAGGGAAAGACAGAGAGGAGTCCTGGCACAATTTTGCCACATACTGATCTGAATGACAGCCCCCTCTCCCTGATTCAGGATTTGATGCTGCAAATGCTTAATGGGGCTGAGCCTTTCATGAATCCCACTTATGTCAAATATGTACTCACATCAATTCCAGAAGTACCTCCCTGACACTTTGCCTAGACACTTACAGTGCAGAAAAACCGTAATTTTGCAAAGGCTGTGCTGAATAAAATATGGCACTTCCTCCAGCTGCTTGCTATCATGCCCCACAGCTCTGCCAGCTGAACAGACAGAAGCCAACACCATTGCACAGCACATGCTGAGCATTCTCTCCTTGCCTTCACTGTCAGTCAAGGGACACCTCCGCTAATCTCACCATGACTGCTCAAAGCAGATTAGGGATCATTCACATAACCCCACCCACCAGCTACACCAGGAAGGTGCCCTGCAGCCCTGGGCCAAGGAGGTGGGCATGGCTTCAAAGGGCACAGGGCTTCACAAAACAAATAGCTTTCAATGGCCTAAGTGAGTTCAGGGTACGCACTGCTGCAGAGTACCTCTTAGTAGTCAAAACATTCACGTGAAGTTTAAAAGTCCAGGTTGACATCCTTTCCCAGTCTGAACAGGAGACCACTGGCTACATCTTCAGGAACTGGAAGAACTGGGTTATTGGGGGATGAGGACTTATTCTTATCCATGACCCTGCTGCTGCAGTTTGGAGGGTGCTCTGGTAGCACTTCATATAGCTGTCAGGAAAATATGCTTCTTTCTTTCTACATTAAAAAGAAAAGAAATCAATTGCCATTTTTTTGCTAAGAAATAAACATTTTTCACTACCTTTTTGTCTGAAGTGAAACCATATTGTTAAATTGAGTGGTTATAAATAACCATCAGCAGCACTCTGAAGTAAACACCTCATATGAAAAATTTCAGCTCAGATGGTAGAAATTTGACAGAGTTTTATGATCTGATCAAAATGGGATATTGCAGCAAAGAATGAAGCAGTGCTGCCAGCTGTGCCCGAGACTGGGACATTCGCCTTCTTGAAATGGTGTTGTTTGGAGGAAAAAGTGTTTGTGGATTTGTGTGGTCAGCTGGGTACTTGTGTGGCATGGATTAATATCTCACTGGCACCAGCCCTATCATGTGTTCGTTAATGTACAATGTGCTGTGACACTCAGTGCTCAGAGTGCACTTTTTAAAAATTTCTTTCTTACAGACTGAAGTTGTGCAACATGCAGAAAATATCATTAGAACTGGAAAAAATACTTGTTTGCTATGCATAAATAAGTCTTCTAATGCAAAATAAAATCAGAACTTTGAATGCGTCATTGTTAAACACTGGCCAAAAGACAATCATAGCTTAAAAATGTATCATGTCTGACTGGCCAAAACTCAAGCCTATATTAATTTGTTAAATTGTGGCTTTAAACACACTGAGCCATGGGCAGAGCTAGGCTGCAGTTGGGGCTGTATGAAACAGGGTAAAATGCGCAACATACCCTGCAGTAAAGCATTGGTTAAGATGATCTCAGCATCAACCTACAAGAATACAGTTGTACTAAAAAAGGATAGGAATGGCACAAACTCCATTTCAGCAAATGTTGGTGCTCACAGATTGCAGAAGCCACAGTGGATACCCAGAGTCCCTGTGCTTTCCTTCAGCTGCTTAATAACCAACAACCAAAGTATTGGGGTGAACTCGGGGGGTTAATGGGAGGCATTCAGACCCTTGCCTGGAGGCTGTGCTTGCAACTGACTGTGTCCTGGCACAGGTAAGAGACAATACTAAATTCCTGTGTGCTCGTAGATATGGCAATGTTTTGGTTCCTTCTTTCAAAGAATCGAATTCGGGTGAAGTACATGTAGCCATAAAACCTGGCCTTCTCCTCTCTGGAGCAACCACACCTGTTGACTCATCTCTGCTCCCTCCATTTGTCTTTCACAGCAGGACTTTGGCATATTTCTGGGTTCCCTGTGATGGACCAGGCACTGGAGTTGTCAGTGGTCAGGACACCAGTTTCACTCCTCTGCACACATTTGTGTTTGGCATTGTCAGCTTAGCGTCTTGTCCTGAATCCTCTCAGGTCAGCTCCCTGTGCAGAGCTTGTTGGGTGCTCAGTGGCATTTGGGTAGGGCCCATGGGTGTGACTGCAGTACAAATAACTCACTAAGATAAAAGGTAGCATGAATACAAGAATAAATAGGCTTACACATACCATAAAAATGTGTCTGGAATTACAAAAGTTTCCAGCAAGATCTGGTAGAAGCAAGCTCTGGACAAGGCTCCAACAACCTTTACAGCAGAAACAGCAGGAGCAAGAAGCCTAGCTAGTCTGTAAGGTGGAGCCTGCAAAACATATGATCTGTTTGCAATAGTGCAGGAGTCTCTGATGTGGGGGTCTCTCCTCGTCTTATGCTCCGCAGTCTGATGTAGCTGTTACATTTGGTCTTGGCTTTCTGCAGCTATAAAGCTGCAATGTGAACTACGAATAGCAGAAAGCATCTCCCTCCTGTATAGCAGAGTTGCGAGGAAGGGAAAAGACTTGCATTTGAGCCGAGGCTGTGCAGTAGCTGAGATATTCCAGGTGCAATATTTATACTGGAAAAGCCAACTCAGCCTACTGCAACAGTGGTAGTAAGGGCTTCAGCAGCATCTGAGGTGGTGTCCAGGAGGCAAAGGGAGTGGAGTAAAATAATATGAAACTGCTGGTTTTTATTACTAGCACTGTTGCATCTAGTATGCATCATTCATGAGTATTAAGCATGTCGTGGAAGATGGAAGTCTGTTACGGCAACCTGTCATTGACTTTAAAGAGTATAGACAATGCATAAGGCAGATATGTTGTGTCTTCCCAAATAAATAAAATAGTGGACATACTTCTCCAAAGCAGTGTTTCTCCATGCTTTTAATTCCAAGATCTCCGAACCTTTTGAAGGACTAAGCTGCAGGCTGCTTGAGTACTCTTAATGCAGTGGTCTTCATGAACAATCAGCTAAAAATTAGGCTCCCCTTTAAAAGTTGTAACATGTGTGTGTGGGTTTGGGCAGTTTTGGGATGGGGGAGATAGTGGGGAATGTTGCTTTGGTTTAGAGTGGTCTCACAAACCATTCTCTGAAGTCTTTCAGACCAGGAGTGGTCCCCAGAGCACAGGTTGAGAAACACTCTCCCACAGGCATAATAACATCTGAGAACAGAACTGGATTGTTCCCTAAAGCTGCCGACTTCATAAGGGATTGCTTAGAGCGCAGGGGGTGGTTAGAGCTCTTCATTGTTATTCACAGCTCTAATTTACAGTGAAATAGAAAATATCACTCTAATTGTTGTCATAGCAAAATAAATGTTTAAACTCCAATGCAAATGCAACCCATGCTGCTCTGCCAGCATGTGTGGAAGGCCTGAGATGTAAGAGCTCCTGGGTATTCACATGAACTAGAGTATAAAATCGGAGCTGATACATTCAATGCCTTGTATGCTGTAACTGATGTCAGTGATGATCAATATATGCAAGAACTGAGAGAGTACAGATTTTAAGGAAAGTTGCATCAGCAGTCACCAGTGTAAGAGCATCCCAAGGAAGAAAGGTGGGTGGGCTCTAGAAGATACAGACAGTAAATGCATGGATCCCTTAAAAGAGCCAGGTTTCCTAATGGGTTTTTTTCATTTTCTGGGTTGAGGTGTAGCCTTGTAAGAGTCCAGAAACATTTTCTCAATGAATGAGAGGCACCTCAGAAATGAGACATAAAAGGATAGTCTGACTAGAAACAGGTACTCTCCCTCCCATCAAATTTCCTTTTGAATAGTAATAAAATGTAAATATTGAGGAGTCTCCTTTTGGTATTGAAGGTGGTCGTGCTTTTGTCTTCCTTTTGAGGAGCACTTGAGAAAGATACCTCTTTTCCCTTTGTCAGTAGGAGAGCAATAAAATTATAGTCATCTGAAAAATACTGGCATTAGCTTGGAAAATTGATAATGCAGAAGTACGTCAAACAAAAAAAAGAGAAAATTAAATTTCTGCTATAGTCTGTTTAAGATAACTAAATTCCTCTGAGTAGCACATTCATCATCATGAATGTCAAAATTTTCAAAGGCAACCTTCATTATCTCTCTTAAAAAGTCAGCCATCAACACCCACGTGGGTCAGAGTCTGCACAGCAAAACCAATAATAAAACCAGTAGGTGTAATAATCGCTGCTGTTCTCTCTCCTCATCTCTTTCTTTATGTAAGAGTATGTGCACATATGTGTGTCTGTGTGTGTGTAAAAGACATAAATCTAGCAAAGAGCAGGACTTGCTTGTCTCTACACTTATCATGCATTGAAGAGTCAAAAATATATCATTCTGAAAAATAAAGAAGTCTTCTTTCTCCCATATCATACCCCTACAGGAAGAACTTTCTTTTTCCCGCTCAAACCATCACTTAAAACACTTTAGGATGAAAACATGACTAAACCTAAACATATTCATTTGGGGCAAGCATTTTCCAGCAGGTTTCGGTGGTCAGCTGTGGAGACCATTTGGTTTCTATGAAGTCATTTGCAAAGAAAAAAAAAGGGTTGTTATAAGTGATTTCATTTTTTTTCAAAGATTACTTTCTTGATAATGTTATACAATAAACCCCTAATAGCTGGTTTATAGGCCAGATTCACAAGACAGGCCAACTACAAAAGAGAAACAATGAACAAATTGGCCTGGCCAAGGAAAGCTTTCCTAAGATAATTGAAAACACCTCATGCCTGCACTGTGAGAAAGAAGACAGCTTTCAGAATGTTTATCTTCAAGCTAAAACACAAGTTCCAAGTCTGAGTTTGAAAAGCAGCTGAAAAATTGTTGGCTCGGGTAAGGAGCTGATGCACAGCCGGGGGTAGGTTGGCCAGACTGTGAGCACCACACAGGTGGAACCAGGGCCAGCAAGTCAGCTGGGATGGTCCCAGGACAAGGTGGGCAGGGAACTCCTTCCTCTCATTTCTGTTCAGCTTCACATCTCAGAGAGGCACATTCCCCTGGTCTCAGAGGTGCACCCTTTGCCAGCTATCTCACAGTCCCTCCTCACATGAGGCTTCCCATTAACTCACCCCAGTACCTTTAGCCTCTCAGTTTGTTTCTCCCTTTTGCTCCCTCCATCCTTTGGCACCTTTTGATGACCATGCAGCGCCACCGCACAGCCCCTCTGCCTCTCCAGCATCTTCTGCAGACCACCCCACTGTTGGGATATCTGAAACGTCCCTTTTTTGGCAATACGTCCTCTTCCTGTTGTTTCTCTTCATGTTGGCTTCATGTAAGTTATTTAAGCAATGGTTTATATGAAAATCTAGTGTAAGAACAGAGGTTGACACAGCAAAAAGACTGGTTGTAACCTCAGTTTCTGTCCCTTACTTTAGGAAACTGCTGTCTCCTAGTTCCAGGTTTCCTGGCATCATGGCTGCTTGTGACTCGCTGGTTTTATATATTTTGAAACATTTCCTTCACAAGAAGAAAGGAAACAAAGTTCAGCCCTTACCACATGAGCGGGAAGTTAAGAAAAGCCCCCTCTCCTCATTATAAAAATATACTTAGACCTTTTCCCTGCCTTTCCCCAACCTCCAAGCAAGACTTCAAAGCAAAAGACAGTCTGAGACAGTGACATTTGCTGTGGAAATACATTCATGGAGTACAGCACTGGACGAAACAGCATGGAGGAAATTTTTGTTGTGGACTTCATAGTTAAAAGGATTTGGAAATCACCTAAGGAGCATGCAAGGTACAGTGTTACTGTCTCATTCATTAAACCTGCACCTGGTGGGTTCCTGTGCAGCAAACAGCCACGTGCAAGATTTCAAGAAATAAATGGCCTGAGGAAGGCAAGGGTCTAGAGAGAAGGACAAATCCCATGTCCAGGGTGAGCTTTGGCAGATCGCAAAACTGCATAGTAGTGATCTCCCTTATAAGCCTCAGCCCAGCACATTTGGCTGCGTGCTGGCTGCAGATGAGAGCTTCGCTGATGCTTGTGGGCAGCTCCTGCTTACTGCATAAGTTCTTCTGCTAGTGCCATCTGCACTTGGGCTACAAAAAATGCTGTGTGGTCTGAAAATGCAAACAAGTTGGACATCTAACTAGAGAATACGGTCACAGTGGAATTATAGTTTTGAGGACCCATTTCTCTGAGAACTAGTGAATGATAGAGCTCAATAAACAACACACGGATACAGTAAACGCTGCCCATCTCTTCAGAGAAACCTGCACAGACGAGTGAGATCTTCAGATATGCATCATCTTTTATTTGTGTCTCTCTTTCAACTAAGAGCAGCATCTCTTCTTAGTAAACACCGGATCTGCCCTCACCAAATTTTGTGCTAAATGGCTTTGTTGAGCCAGGAGATGGCACAGAGGTACAGAAGCCCTGATCTCTTGCAAGACCTCGGAGACATCACATCAGCTGTATCAGGATTAGCATGTATCATCCAAGGGAAAAAGATTAAAACACCATACTTGTTAAAAAAAAAAGGTTAAGAAAAAGTTTCACACCTAGTGGAAAGAGTTTTTGAGGCTGAGAACCACGTGTTGATATCCTCCAACACTGAAGGACTACTTGCGGTTTAGGCCCAGCTGACAACTGAGCACCACAGTTGCTTGCTCCTTGCCCCCCTACCTCCCCTAGCCCCCACCCCCTGGTGGGATGGGAAGGAGAATCGGGAGAAAAAGGCAAAACCCTGTGGGCTGAGATAAGGAGAATTTAATAGAGCAATGCAAGAGGAGAAGAAACAACAGTGATAACAATAATAGTAATGAAACTATATATTGAGTAACATAAAATGCACCAAACTGCCTAGACCTGCACCAATGGCCACGATACGCCCTGTCCAGCCCACCCTCTCCTTATACAGTGGGCATGACATCAGCATGGTATTAAATATCCCACTGGCTGGTTCCATCGTCTATCTTGGCTCTGGTCCCTTCCAGCTTCTTGTGAAAATTAACCCTATCTTAGCTGAACCCGGGACACTACTGAACTTCTAAAACACATGCAACATCAGATACCACCAGTGATGCATCCAGATCATTATCCTGTTTCTGGCCACAACCAAGCAGTGCCAGAGCAAAGGCCAGGAACACCGGTATTTCACATCTGGTGAAACTGTTGACGGTCTCCTTACGAAGAGTCAAGGCTTTGAGGAACCCATTCTTCTAGGATGAATGCAGTGTTGCCTCACTGAAACAGAAAAAAGGGGGGATGATGTGCCACGAAATTGTAAGGGCAAACACCAGGGCAATGTCTCCACATGCTTATGTGCTTATTGCTGACAAGTTAATATTCCATTACAGCCAGATTTAAGCCCTGAACACACTGGACGCATGAGTAACCTTGCACATATCTGATGTGAAGAGGGTACCTTGTTTGTTGCATGATTAGCAGCTAAGGCTGTGGCAGATTCGTTACAGCTACAGCAGTTCTGCAGCACGCACTTGCACAGGCTGAGCCGAACACAAATGCGAAGCCGATACTTTCAGCAGTGTGCTAGAGGTCTGTAGCAATGAGGGAAAGGGCCAAAATGGATAGTGGCAAATAGTGGGGAAAAGGTCATGAGAAAAAAAAATTAGGGAAGTAAATTGTATTAGCAGAAAAACAGGGCATGACCCTACCATTTGGCAAAGTTACAGAGATGTTAACCTTTGGAAATGCTATTAGTTCATTGCCGTTGGAAAGTTGGCTAGCAAGGCAACACTCAGGACTGACTCAGTTCTAGGGTTTCTGCTGCGCTAAGCACAGTAACACATGAACACACCTCCCCTCTTGGAGGCAGGCTCAGAAGGAACAGTCACTAAATACTGTGTTATTCCTAATATTTTGCTACCCTAGGCAACCAACCACTGACTCCCCTCAGCATGACACAGCCTGGAAGAACTAGATAGTCTAGAATCAATTTGCTACACCAGTTGAGTTTGATTTTATGATCTTAACACTTGTCATTTTGGGAAGGAACAAAATATTCACTGTTCCCAGGGTATGTAACGCTACTGGGAAGCCATAAATTTTAATTCAGTGCTTTATTTCCCTTGCGAAGAGATGTTGTTCATATGTGCTGTCACAGTTGGGGGTTCCTCTTTCTTTTCCTTTTGGTTGCTTGTCCCTTCATTAAGTTGGAACACACTCAGAAGCATGACAGCTTTTGTTTCCATCAATGATGGATGTTTCAGTGAGAGTTCTGGTCTGGTTTCCTCAGACCAGGAATTGTTTCACATGAGTTTTTCTGCTGGATGAGCTGGCACTCCTTGCTCCTCCTGGCTCCCTCTCCAAGCTCTGCCAATCACTATTTTTCTTCCTTCAGCATCCAGCTTGAATTTGAAGTGGCAGGAAATAGAGATTGATGGTTTTATTCTTTAGAGGAAAGGAATCAATTCAGAGTGCATGCTGGTGCCCAAAATAGACTCAGTGAAGAGAAGTGCCCTGCAAGTTTAGCCAATGGTATTTTCAGGGCTTGAAAGTGGAAACAGAAAACTTATTTTAAATATTTGTATTTTTTATTTAAATTAATATTCTAATTTACTGGAAAACCATACTCCTATAGAGTTTTCTGTATGATATATTGCTTCATAATTGGGAAAAAAAAAATACCTGGGTGTCTAAAGACTCAGAGAAAATATCTGCTTTTCATTCTTCCTCATGTATTTTCCACTTGAAAAAAATTTTACAGTGACAAAACCTGAAGGTACATAAACAAAAACATCCAGTTAATTCAAGGATGCCTCCTGCAGTTTATGAAAGAAGATAGGTGTTATACCAAAGGAAATAAATTTTAATGATAGCAATCAAAGTTCAAAGGGGAATCTTTTAAGGGTCTCCATAATTTTATGTTATGGGATAAAAGTATATCCTGTCTGTGAGGTCAGAAATCCTGTGTAGCTCCTGTCTGAGAAGGAGACTCAAACTTCAGGCAGGAGGTTAGCTAAAGCTCTTCATGTTTTTCATTACTCAGTGATCTTAACTTTTTGAGGACTGCAAAGGAGGAAATAGATACTGCAGCTTGTATGTTTTTCTCCAAGTCTAGGTCCCGATAGACTAATTTATATTCTTGAAAATATGCAAATTAATTTTACAAATGGATCTGGATAAGAATCAGTTTTTAATGGTCATCAGTTTAATAACCTTGCAGATTAGAAGAGGTCACCTCTCTCGCTTCTTAATAAACTCTGAAACCTAGCTGACACGGGGAGTTCACCGTTTTCAGTGGTGAAAGGGAAGTTATTATTTTTGGTAGGGTTTTTTGTTCCCATTCCTGAAGACCACATGAAACCTGGCTACTGTCCTGGGACTTCTAGTTCAAGTTATTGTCTTTATAGTCCCCAGAGTGAACCTAATAGCCTGGGATCTTGTCTGTAGAAATAATTTAGAGAAAAATGAATTTATGTTGTATTTCCTGCATATTTTTGATAGCTGCTTGGCCAGACTAACAGCATCCCTCCTTGTACTGTGGGACAGTAATCTTTCAGCTTTTGATGGCCTCTTACAGAAGGAAATCTGAATTAAAAATACATAGTATTTCAAAATGAAGGCAATCTGAATTAAAAATACGTAGTATTTCAAAATGACAGCCAAGATTGACTCAGAGTAGGACCAAAGTGGAATTAAAACACAGATACAGCATAAATCTGGCCTTTCCCTCTTCTGTGGTCTCTTCTACCGTTGGACAGGAAAGCAGCCAAAAAAAAAACTGTTCCAAACCAAACAGTGAGGGCACCAAGTACAAACTTATGGAGGGAACCCAGCAGAGGACCGTGTGGAAGGATTTTCCGAGAACCAGAGTGTGGGCTGCAGACGCCAACTCCCCATGGGCTGAGGTCCCCTTTGACGTGCTACCCAGCTGCACGTTGATGGTTTGACATCCTTAGCTCTTAAAAACCAAGCATTTTAACTACCGAAAGAGTTGCATTACTTGAGACGCATGCTAATGCTGTGGACTTGTATCTAACTCTCCATTTGATGTGCTTTAAGGTACACATTAAAGCGTATATGCTATAGTATGTATGCTATAGAAAATAATCCCAAGGCTATAGCATCACAATTTAAAAAAAGCAAAGTGCATCAAAATCATAAGAAATTATATAGAAAAAAAATCAAAATAACAAATGAATGACTGCTATACAGGAGACTCCAAGAACTGGTCTTAGTACCCATCCAAAGAAACAGCCAAAAATTTGTGTCGCTGGTGGCACGTGTATCAGTTTCCTCACTGTCCTGTACAAGTACAGGTCTTGGAAAAAACTCCAGGTGGGAACTGAATCCACCTTTCTAGTCCTGGAAGGGATAGATGCCTGAGGCACTGCAGGTGGGCCACAAGACAGTACTTTGCACATCTGTCTGCCTTGTTTAAAAATGTCAATGACAGACCATCTTCCCCAGACATCATCTCGCTGCAGTATGCTTTTATGCTCTATATTACAGGGAGGCCTTTCCTAGGACTTCCATTTTTTTAATGAGACCTGTTTTACTGCATCTGCAATATAATTTCAACAGGCCACAAGGTGACCTTCCACTAAGAAAAAGGAACTGAACTTGAGGCATTTTTACAAGTTAAAATGTAGAATAACATTCAAATTACCTTTCTAAATAAAGAAAAACCTCAAGTCCTTTTACCAGGAGAGATTAAGAACACCTCTGGGTTTGGAGGTTCTGATTTTAGAGCTGTGTCAGGCCTCTTCAGCTCCTCAGGCAATCAAAGAAAATTATATGCTCTAAGGGGAGAAGTGATTTAAATGTACATTCATTAGGAAGCCTCTTACAATGGGTGTCATGTGTTTGGCCACATGCAAGCACTTGCATGGGAACATCTTGTAACACTGGTGAGCTCTAGCTTCACACCAGCGTGTTGTACAGCAAAAAGGGGTTGACTCCCAGTGATGTGAGAAACAAGCCTTCGGGCAGGGAATTGCTTTTTAGTGGATACTTCTGTTGTACAATTTAAAAAACAGTAAAATAAGCTTTCTACATGTCTACTAACATAAAAAAAAATTTTTTTTTCTTTTTTTCTTCCTTTTTTTTTGGCAAATTAACTCAGAATGCCAGGATCAGGATCTCTGCCTCACCTTTCCTTCTCTAACATCAAAGGATTCTAGAGCTTTGCCATCAGCTCGAGAAGGATGTACTTCCACAGCTTTTGACAGAGGGTGCTGTTAAGTTGCTCCAGAAGCAATTTCTACAGAGGTTGTTTTCTCAGGCTCTAGTGCCTGTCTCAGCTGGTGGCTGGTGGACCTGAGCACCCAGGCTGGGCACTGCTCTGGAAACCTCCTTGGTCCCAGCATCAGGTCTGGGGACACTTCAGGGGCTACAGAAATCTGCAGGTTTGGGGTTGCCAGCTTAGAATTTGTGCCACTGTGTGCTAGCTATACGCGTAAAAGTTCATAAAGACGCTAACAGAAACTACAGCTTATTTTTCAAAAATCATTTTACTCTAATGCTTACAAATCATTAACGCCTCAAAATACAGTAGCTCAGTTAAAGTCTTAAAACGACTCAAGGAAACTACAATTAATTCCATTTTAAGACTTTCCCTGGACTACTATTTTAGTAATGCACTGATATTTATTTTAATCTGCTTCTCTTTGAAAAAAAACTGGTTACAGTTCTTAACCAATTTCAAACATTTTTGTGATTTCATTTGGAACCCCCTTGACTTATTTGCCAACTAATTTACATGAATTATTGCATTGTAAAGACATTCAGAAAACCTGGATGTGGTTGATTCCTATACGATATTCGTCTAACAGGAAAATAAATTATCTGCCATTAACCCTTCAATCCCTGCTGGCCTGTATCAAAAACACTTCCACATGCATCCTAAAACAAACAAATAAATAAATCACTGCATTGAGCAACTACTGCTCTGGAAAGTGTATTTTTAATTTCAGATTTACAGTTTGGTCTTCTGTGTATGTACACTAAATTTTTTGGAGTGCTAAGGAAAAGGAACAGACCCTGATGTGTGTGGTCCCTCTTTCTCACACAAGCCAACCCATTCTGAGCAACTGGCTTCGCCCATGGGTGAGGTTGCCTTGAGTGACACCTAGTACAACCCAAGTAAGATTTTTCAGAAGTACATGTGTGGTATTTATAATTAATTTACAACTGTAGACACATAGGATTCACTACAGCCACAGTTAAAACAACTAGGCTGTCTCAAATGAGGCGAGGAGGAGCTGGCTTATTTCTAAGGTGGCATTTAAACGCATTTTTCAGTGATAAAGGTCTAAACAGCTCAGGTTTTGTCTACCCAAGTTTGCTTTCACTACATCCTTCTGCTAAAAGGCAAAAAAAAAAAAAATAAAAATAGAAGAGCCTTTTTGAGATTACCCAAAGTGGTAAAAAGAATGAACCCAGAAACTAAAAGAAGCGATACCTGAAAGTGAGCCCTGATGGGCACAGGGCTTTACAGATGCATGAGCTCTCCCATGTGTCACAACCATTGTATTCTTTTTAAAAGAAAAAAATTTCTGGGCTAAGAAACAGGGTGCTGAGAGAAGGACTGAGCTGAAACAAACAGCCTTTCTCATTTTGGCTATTTATTTGATCTTCTTGAGATGATAAATATGAAGCTGCACCAGCCTTTCTAAAGTTTCAGCAAATCCTCGCATATTTGGATCATGAAATTTGAGCTGCTCTCTTCCTTCAGATTGCTTTTTCATTCTCTGCTGTACTCTTGCTATGCCCTGGATGTCTTTTTGATTTCTGTTAAGAATTGGGCTTAGCTATGCAAGGCTGTCAGATTAGCAGCACTGCTGTGAGCCCATGATGAAAAGACAGCTAAAATGTGTCAAGCTAAGCTGATGTTGGTACATGTTATGCACATCTTGGGAGTGTCTACAAAAAAGTACAAAAAATCATTCTGTGTAGGCATTTTTCCTATTATAGAAGAAACTGTATTTTTTTAAGAGACCCATGCACTAAATGAAAGCTGCGTTTTGTCTATTCTGTTGTCACCCCACCTACTTTGCAAACTACCTTGAACTCATGAATCTCGCTTTGTTTGGGGTCAAGCAGCCTTCACCTTTCAAAGCTGCCACAAAGTGGTTTCAGCCCATCTCCTCTGTTCTTTCCCAGAATTTGCTAGAGGTAAACTGTAGGTGCTATTTAGATTGTTCACCTCTAGGAAGAGCACTTAGAAGCATCAGACTTTGAGGGCTTTGGGTGTGGATTTTCTTCTGCATGTTGTATTTTTGGAAAATAAAAGAATACTGATGCTTTTCTTTTTTCTCAGTCTTAGTGTTTCAGAAACCTGCCTTTAGTAGTTTACTCCCCCAAGCTCTGTTCCTACTAGCTACCTCACAGGGAGATGTGAATGGATCAGGTTTGACATATCTGGCTCTTCCAGATTTAGAGCACTGCAAGAAAACTGTCATGCTGCATTTGACTGCTCTCTGTCTGCATGTGCTGTGATCCAAGGCTTCCACCTCTGTTGAGCAGTCTGTCACCCTGACAATTATTTTCCCAGATTTGTTTCAACAACCACAGCTGCCTTTCTGCCAGGTAACATGTTCCATTACTTACATGCTGCCAAAAAAACCAATTGCCCTCAACATCTTTAACAAACACACAACAATCTGGCCATGGTCTCACCTCATTCTACAGAGTGATCACCACCCTTTTCTGCAATCTCATTTTCTGGATTTGCAATCGTAAAGAATGTGTATTTCAGAGGTACGAGACCCTCAGCTAGGGTCCCTCAGGTAAGTCCATTAGTCACTGCACCCATCTTAGCATAGCAGGCAACTACCCTGTTAAGTCACGGTTCAGGCTGAGAAGACCTTCCACCAGATGAGTCTCAAGTACAGCATTATTCAGCTGCTCTGAAGAAGCTGTAGGAAGACCTACAGGAGCAGTGTGTTAGCATTTGATCTCTTCACAGTGCTACAGATAATGCTAGAATTGCCTTCTGTGCTTCATTTCAGCTTCCAAAAGCTGAAAAGCCAAGCAAGGAACAAGAGCTAAGGGTTTCTGCTGGCATCCATTTTGAGAAAGTTATCTGGAGAACAACATGGGAGCCAGAGAGCTTGTGAGAACTTCTTTCACTGGACACGAGCTTCCTGGGTTCCCAAAAATGTTCACGTATCAGAGCCCACAGGAGCTGACCCAGATGCTCTGGGGTAGTTAACCAACAGGTAGTAACTGCAGTAAGACACACAGCCCAAGAACAGATATGTGCTGCAAACTACACCTGATTCAACATGATGAACACAGACATACTGCCCAGCTGATGCACAGATAACACAGGTTTAATTATTCACAGTTTGATTATCTGGTGTTGACATGGTTTTTATGACTAAGTCACTCTTGAGACACTCAGAATCTGGAAATCCCAACAACAGTTAAAAATTTCCTTGCAGCTACATAAAGTCACAGTATTTTTCTGACAAACTTTGGCTGAGAGTTTTGAGCACTTTTAACTTATCAGGCTTGCAGGGCATTTTACAAGGAGAGTGAAGTCTTAAGACATAAATCACTGACTTAAAGGAAAACAACTGTGTAACAATATTACAAGATACACAGAACAGGATGCACTTGGATTCCAGTTTCTGTTCATTGGCTCACCAGAGACAAGGATCATAAATCAGAAATAGAGAATGGAAATCAAAGAAAAGTAACAGGAAGTGTCAAAATGAAAACCTGGTAGAAATTACCCATAGAGGAAAACAAAAAAGACTCCAGATGTTTTTTTAAAAAATTAAAACCTGGGAAAGATTCAGTGAAGATCTACAAGCAGAACAGAAAAAATGATAGCTTGGGTGGGGGGGCTTCTCCTCTTTCTTTCTCACACACGAGCCAGGTCTAGTGAGGCAAGAAAATATGTATATGCTAAGAAGATGAGGAATGTGAGGGGGAAATAAGCCATATAAACATCACCTCTCCTCCTTTCTTCCCATGAAGCACAGCTCTGGAAACTCTGATTCCAGAAATATTTCAATCGTGCTCGCAATTCAAATGGTTCATTAAATCCAGGATTATTACCATGAGAGAACTTGATCAGAGCAGCCAGGCTGTAATGTTTAAGGGGCTCCTCATTCACAGATACCTACAAGGTTGCAGCGCTCACAGTCACAGGGAGGCAGGAGTGTTTGCACCCCAGCCCTGCGCAGCACCAAGCTTTCTCCTCTAGGGCCATCTGCCGGCTTGCACGCGGTTGCTTCTCAGGACCTTTCTGGGGCAAGGATTGCTTTATCAAAGGCAAGCAATGCTGGAACCATTCAGCCTGACTTCTCATGGAGCTGTAGTCCAAGCTGTGCTGGAGGCTGTATCTTTCCATCCCACACGCCGCTGTAACGCCAATGCAAAATTCTAAAATCGGTCTTCTGAAGAATTTTTTAAAAAGGATAAAAAAATCCAGCCCCGCTTCCAACACTTCCCTTGCGATCAGAGATGTTCTCCCCCCTTCCTCATGTGTGTGCCATATTTAATTCAACAATGGCCCTAAGTGTTAATAATTGTGGGGGTAGGGTACTCTAAATCAACAACTCCAGCTGACGTTAGTCCATTTGCCTACGTTTTTTTTTAAAAAAACACTGAATAAGGGAATTAATTTGCAGACTGATACTTAGAAAGACAAAGTCATTAACTGAACCATATTTAATTTCTTAAAGAATCAAACAGTCAGTAGACTCCCGAATCAATAATAGATTACATTTTTATTTGTACATAATCATTTCAGGGTAATTTTACCAATTGCCAGTATCATGCCGCTACTAAACTACAGTGTGTTATTGTAAACCCATTTTCAAGCTGCTTAACTCAATAACGGCTAGAAGCTCAAGGCTATCACTAAAAAAAACCCCAACAAAACACCAAAACCGACCAACTTACCCACACTGCTTCAGTCAAATCAAACACCTTTCTCCCCACATCCTTCCAGCATACTTTACAAGTTTTATGACCATTTGAACATTCATAAACCATACTGTAACATGAAGAAAACTTCAATCCTAGCACATTCCGTACAAAAATAATCTCATGTCTTAAGGAACGAAAATATCCCCTATTATTAACAGAAAACGTATGCTGACCCGCCAACAGCAATTTGCATCCGAAAGGCTTTCAAAAATAGAGTTTAATCTCTCAGACTACAGAGAGAGACTGACCTGCTTTCCATTTGCTGCTCCAGTTGCTATAATTCAAGATTATATAGACAGGGCTTATTTTATTTGCATTACATTTAGGCACAGAGCTTTTCCACCACATTAAGTACCTTGCTGCCTTCTGTGCCAGGTTTCTCTACTTTGCTCGGTTCCACTGCAGCCACCTGTATTCAGACATGAGGAATCCAGAAAAGTCACTTGCTATATACATCACCCCAGATTGCATGCAGTTACATGTGAAAGGGCTTTGGAAAGTTACAAGCCATCTGACCAAAAGATTTCTAAAAAGGAAACAGTGATTTTCTGTGTATTGTTATAGCATCCACTGCTCTGAGGTGAAAAGTGAACAATAAGCTTCTTTAGAGATAAAGAAGATCACGATAATGGGTGTGTTACTCTTAGAAATCCTTAGCAACGCAGACATCAAAAGTAATACTAGGTCTGTTTATGCATTAGTTATTTTCATTAATAATGCTACAAAGCTTTTTCATTATTTCATAATCCTCAAGATGTTGTTAAGGCTCAGAATTAACTCAAATTTGAGACATATCAGAAAGGCCACAGAAGACGGACATTCTTTGGTATTTCTGGCATTCTACCGCATTGCAATGGTAGTTAAACCTCAATGTTAAGTCTTGCAAATCTGTACTGTAAAGATGCTGGAGTTCTTAACAAAACAAGCCCTTTTTTATCTGCTGGCTGCTTGTGTAACATATAAAGTAACCCTGTCAAGCTAACAAAACCCAGTGCTTCTCCACAGCCTGCAGCCAATGAAAAATCCCCTCGAGTGACATATCCCAAGAGAGTTCTGGAGCAGTGGGAAGTAACATCTGGGAGAGCATCTGCCCAAAGACCAAGAATGAGGTCTTCATGCTGCTCAGTTGTTTCTTTATCTGGAATGCTTTGAGGGTCACCTTCTAGAGCCTTCATGTTACCCTTTTTCTTCTTCTTCTTCTCCTCTTTTAGTTTCTGTACCTTGTGTTTGAATATGTCACGATGTTTGGGTTCTTGAGGACCACAGAAGAGTTTGTCCTTGCTTAGATGCAGCAAGTCATCATCTGTTGGGATGCAAATCATGGTATGTAATTCAGGGTTCCCCTTTCTCAACAGAGATAAGTTGACCCATACAAGAGCCCTTGGATAGCTCATCAAGATCGGCAAAAATACATCTTCAGTCATTTCCTTCTGCCCCAGACGAGAAATCAGGCGGATCCGTCGATCTTTTCCAGCAGTAGGATAGCACCAGGCTGATAACTGCATTAGTAGTTTCTCACTCCTATTAAAAATTTTTGAAAATAAACTTCAAGGATAGTTATTAACAAACAGTAAACCAGAAATCCAGCACCACACATATTTGCAAGAGCATGGTTAAAAAAAAGTCCCGGGACTTTCTTTAACCTTCCAAGCTGGTATTTGTATCACTCTTAGCACAAAAACACCATGGATGAGTGGAATTCATGTGCAAGACCACTTCTTCAGAAGGAGACATTACTTGACAAAAGCTGCAAAACTTGTTAAATCACAAATGCTCTAAACCACCAGTGACATTAATGCAGTCCAGAACTGCCAACATTTTTTTCCCCCGGTAACTACACAGAAATGAAAGACCTGCATTCAGGCACTTTCCAAACACTGTTGCTGCCCTCATGCGTTGCACTGCAATGCAGGGGAGTCTCTGTTTTCTTTACAGACCTTACTAAGCAGTGCAAGAACCACCTGTGGTGACGTATTAGGAAAAGAGACTGCAAGCTGATTTACAAGGCAATGGTTCTAAAATCACAAACAGGAGCCTCTAAAAGCTCCATCCACCTGGAAGCAGACAGAATATGCCACCTCCAGGAACATACTAAACTGAAGAGTGTTAAATTTAAGATAATTTACTTACTTCATCTAGTCAAGTTTGCTGGGGAAAACCAGGAGAAAGACTTCCACTCAACAGCAAATTCTGATCCACAACAAAACTATTTAATATCCTCACTGTCTTTGGATCAAATAATTCTCTCATCGTATTAACCAAGGCTGAGCTCTTCCTTTCTCCAATTCAATAATGCTGAATACAGAAATAACACTTCACATGCACATATCATGTTGACATACCTGAGAACAACAAAGTCACTTGTCATAGTTTCATCTCTCTCACCAAAGTCTTGGGAGCTTGTAACATCCTCTGTCTTTAGGGCACCTTCAGAGCTTGTTACTTCCATGGTCTCCTCTAACTCACCAGTCTCAGGAGAAGCTTCTCTGACCACTTCTGCTTTGGGGTCACAAAAGCTATGCCCTTCAGTTGCGCAGTGCTCAGGGCATGGGGAAGAAGGACGTACAAATTCTCCTGAAGCTTTCACTCTTCCTTCCCAGTTCTTTGTCAGCTGCCCCCAAGGACAGATGAAAGGGGACAGAGTGCCCAGTTTGACATAATTTGCCCTTTTTGCAGGTGGATGTCTAAATGATAAATCAAGTAGTTAAGAATATTTGTTTCCTGAGCCCTTACTCAGCCCTTAGCACTTCAAAAGGCTGCCTACTTTGTCCTGCTGGTCTAATAATGTTTTCTGTTTTCAAAACCAAGTATTTAGAACAGAAAGTTAACTGTGCGTTCCCTTTGTAATCTCGTTGAAAAAGAATTCAAAAGTTACACTTCTAGACAACACTGCTGTATTTCTGGCCACCATAACCTTTCGCCCATGCTGGCTATTTCTATTTACTGTGACTGACCACCACCTTTTCCTCTAAACTTCTCCTACTTACTCCTCCTAGCTGGAAGGAGAACCAACACCTGTTGGAGCCAAGGACACTTCCAGCTACTCCATACCCATTGTTAAGAGTTCTGTGCTTATTGCAGTGAAAATGAAGGCAAACTTCAGAATACCTGGTATTTAAAAAGTGGACACTGAAATAAACCTTTTCATTCACTTTATTCTTTAACACTTAGTATGTACTTTAATATTCTGCCTGTGCCTTCTCCTACCTCATCCCTCATTTGCTGCTAAGGGAGCCAGAAATAGCTTTGCTTATTTTATTGTTATGCAGCCTTGTTATAGCCCTATAACTGAGCATATCTCTGGGAATAGGTGGTTTTAGTTAATTTATATGTCCTGTTTAGCAGAGCTTTCCTGTTAAATATATCTAGGATTCTTTTCTTTTTTATACTACTAGGATTTAAAACACTAGTGAAAGATCTCAATAAAGTTCAAGTCTAAATGAACACAACAACAGATAATTAAGGGAATACTTTAAGCAGTATTCATTTTTTTCACTCCTGCAATCAATTTTTAAGTTAATATTACCGTTTGAATTTTTCAAGAAGATTGGCTTCCAGTTCTTTGGCAAACTGTACTCCCGCCTGGCAGTCTGGGAAATCATTTGGAGTGTGAGGTGTTCTTTGATATTCAGAATGCTTTAAAGCCTCTTGCAAGCCGCCGACTCGTACACCTCGATATATCTGTTATAGAAACCAAAACCCAAAAAAGCAATGTTTGTACTGATTCTGGATTCCTAACTGAAACAAAACATTAGTGCTCCAGAAGCTACTGCCTTAGAAAATGGAAAGTCTGACACTTTTGCTTTCAAAAAAATAAACTTAAGTATGATTTTCACAGTTCTAGATGCTCATTTCAACAAAAATGTTAGTCATGCTCTTTAAATTTAGTTCTGAAAAACTATTAACAAAAGTGAAGAGAATTTCACAGGTTCTGGTTTCATACATTGAGAGGAATACCGTATTACTTTGACAAAGTCACTACCAAAATTATCTTAACTGTACAATGGGTATCACTGCAATTAACCCGCCTGCATATTCAAAATAAATTTAACTGCAGAAAGACATTAAAACTGCCACCTAAACATTCAAAGCAGGATGCTCCAAACAGCACCAGAGGACTATTCAAGCTTAACTCAAACACTGTTTTTCAAGCTCTCTCCCAAATCAGAAGCAACCAGTTTGTTGACAGAGTGGTGGAGATAGCCAAGCTGGAAATGGATTAGCAGCAGGCCTCACATGACTTCTCTTTAGAGGCATATGCCTATAGAAACCAAAGAGCTATAGCATCAGCTTTCTCTCCTTACTCCACACTCTAATATCCTGCTTTAGATAGCTATGTCGGCAAAGTTCTAGCCAACAGAAGGCATAAAAAACTATTTAAGGCTAAGCCTCTGTAATCAACCAGTTGATATACCCTCTTTTAAAGTGCAATTTTGATCCTGTAACTGTGAATTGGTTACACAATGTGAAGTATACTCTCTAAACGCGATTATTTTAAACAAAATTATATAAAGTGTCATATTTACTTGCAATTTGCAATGAAAGTCACTTACAAAAGGAATCCAGAAAGCCATGCCCCAGCCCTTTGGAAGATAGATGTCCCAGCCACTCCCCCATCCTGGTCGATCTTCTCCAGCCATTCTCCCTGGCTGCTGCACCAACAGTATGGGAATCTTAGATTCACAAGGACCCAAATCAAGGTGTGATCCAGGTACCAGTAATTGAGCTCTCATATGGTTTAAATCCTGAGAGGGAGGAGACATTTCCCATACATTAGTAACCATTTTTCCCTCTTCCAAATACCTTTCCAAGATATAGAGAGAAGAAGAGCTTGGAACTAGGAAAAATATTAGAGAGGAGATGAACTTCTAACTAGGAAAAAATATATGAGTGATATGCTACATATTTGAACGATCTCCACTGAAGCATGAAAAATGTTTTTAGAAAAAAGTATTAAGCAAGCATCCTTTTTCTCCCTTTCTTACTTCCATAGACCTTGACAGAGAGCAGGTACTGAAACTCCGAGCAAAAATGTACAACACAGATGAAGGAGAGAAAACAAGTATTGCAACTTGGTATTTCTAGATTTGTGCACAAGACTAGACTGAACAGGTGCTTTCAGACAGTCTGTCAATACACAGAGCAAATGTGAACTACATCCAGGGAGATGGGAAGAACATTTGATCATGAAACAGTTTCACATAAAGTATGCGGGCACCAAGGCCTTGTCAATCACCAGTTGTTATATTTTATTGTAACCATACAGACCATTAGACTGCTTCTCTGCATTGGCTGTTTTACAAGGTAAACATTACATTTCATGACAGCATGAAGAACACTGTCACATACAAAAAGACTGCTGACAACTGTTACGTGCTGGTGTCATATTTTGTAAGTGCTCTGCTTTTTTTACACTATGCCAGATATTTTGGAAGAGCACAAAACCAATTTTCATAAAGAGAAGATTCAGAGCGATGATTCTGCCACAGAAATATTTTGATTACAACAGTGCCGAAAGTTTATCATCTCTTGTGACTGTATCATCTTCTGACCTATACTTTTTATGGGTTCTTCCTCCATTGTCAAGAGGAATTTCAAGGAGATTTCAAACCTGTAAGAGCACATTTAAAGCTCTCTACAAATCACAGGTTATTACACAGAATGCCCACGACACGGTGTGCTGCAATTCAGAAGCAGAAGGAATTACTTCCTTCCAAGTTCCATAATTCATCAGGAGAATCATCCTTGCTATGGCCAGAGCCTCTCTGCGCCACTTCATCCCTTTTATCTGCTGCACATGAATTAAGGTGATGTAGGAAAATCCAATTCCAAACCCTTCTGATAAATAAACCTACAACTGTTTAGTCCTATAGACAATCTAAAAAAGCTTTAATTGAAGCATGAACAATGGTTGTGCAAGAACATTACACAAAGGCTACAAAATAAACACTTCAACTCGGCAGCTGCATACTATGGCTTTAGGAAACGGCTGCATTTGGATTTATACAAGCTTCAAGAGTCTCGTTCTATGGACTATTAGCCATTTTTTCCATGGCAATCCACCTTCTTAGTTACCTGCTCTGAGATTTTATTTTCAGTGACGTTCTTACAGATGTCCTGGTCCCAGATAAAGCTGTGAGCACAGTCTACAGGTACACCCTCCAGGTACAGCTGTCTAACTTTATCATTATCTACAAAAGAAGACAACCTTCAAACAAAATTCAAACAATATTTGTGGCTTAAGTATCAGTTAAGTACAATGAGCAGATAACTAAGGAAACAGACTATTAAAAGTTTAACAAGCATAACTGCCTCTGGAACATCTTACTATCATATGTTTTTCCAAATACGAAATAAACTGTTAGTTTTAGAAGTGTTAACCTGGCATTCTCTTACAGGCATTTCTTAATAAAATGACATCACCTTTGGCAATGTAAGTCACATCTTTAGCACATCACCTTTAATAATCTGGAATTTCACTGTTCCAGTAAGACGTGTGAAGCTCAACAGGTTTGGTGAAAATCAGAAAGAGCAACATTACAAAGCCTAAAATAGGTCCCCCTAAGTAAACCAGTATGAGAAGCAAGGATGACTTTTAAGAAATGTACACACAGGAAATACTTTTATGGATGTGACTGGCATGTGACTCCTTATTTAGCACTAGCTTCCTACTCTGGATCTTTTCAGGCTCTGTGCTTCAAGGAAGGGACGATTCTTTGCTTATGTCCCCACAGATCAACAGCTGTGTACATTACTGAAAACAAATAACACTTCTAGCTTTAAAATTGATCACTCAAGTATTAAACAACCTATCTCTTCTTCAGCTTCAGAAGCTAAGCAAAGCAGAGAAAACGTATGCCTACCTTTAGTGATGTATGGATTAAAAGCCTTCAGTGTACAGTATGTAATGCATGCTGATCCATATATTACGTAAAACAATTCTTACCAATAAAAAATGCAATGAACCTATAAATAATTCTGTGATACTTACAGGGACTGCTGCTCATTTTGTCATCTACGAGGTTTTACATATTAAAGGAATATAATGTGTTGGGGTTTGTTTCATTTTTTAAAGCACTTAATCTTTCAATCACTTTCTCTCTTTTGGAGAATTTAATCTCTCTACTAAGCATACTATAATTCAAATCATAATTCCAAATCCTCACACCAGTCCTCTTATTTCTTACCTCTCTCCTGCTTTCTCCAGTCCACATTTTAAGATTCCTGGGGAAATAACCCCACCGATAACTTGTATTACTAAGCACACAAAGCTCGGCAACAATCAGCAGATTATCTACTTCCGCTGGTGTCGATAGTTGGTGCTTAGACAATACAGGCAGATAGAGGAAGGTCTTCTTCCATTTCAAGCTGTTGTTCTAATTTGTGTAGCTAATTATCTTAACAGTCTTAAAAGGCAGACCTAAGAGTTCTTCTATCTGAATTCTTTCCTTCCCTCTGTGATGAAATAGCAGAAAAAGCAAAAATAAAAGCACTGCTAGGGAGCCCTTTCAGAGCCCTGTGTACGTAAGGGTGTGCAGTACCAGGATAACTGATGCCAGATCCCTAAACCCTCACAAGAAGTGTGTTTACAGGCAAGGACTCAGGCTCCATGTCTGCAGAAGAAACTTCAGCTCACTTGTCCTTCATGATGCATTCTCCTTCTATGCATCCCATGTTTGTTTAAAAGCTTCACCATACTCCATGTTGAGCAGTTTTAAGGCAGTGGAATTTGCATTCTCCCATAGAAGACAGCACAAGCATACCAAAATGTCTGAAGTGGACTTTAAAACGGAGAAAAGAACAGCACTCATTTGCAGTCATGTAAGCACTGACTGCTTACTGGGAGTCTTGACTTCCAGAAGGCATAAACCTGCTGAGAAGGCAGTGAAAAGTGATTTATTCACAAACTTTCTCTTCTCTAGCCTGAAGAAATGAGGACAGTTCTTTGATTAAATCCCATTAGCATGTGTCTACAACACACAGCTTGCACACATGCATATGCATATTTAGGAGTGAGAGTAACTGAGAAAGACTGAAATTACCTTTGATTTGTTAGCATGTCACTCACAGGGGAAAAACTACACAGGCATGTCATAGAACAGCATTTTGAGGAGGAAAAAAAAAAAAGGATATGCACAGGTATGTATCACTTCAGAGACTGCATCTACAACAATCCACAGGCAAAGATGATGGCTGTAACTTACCTATACTATTCACTCGTCAATGCATCTTTAAATTGGTAAACATTTCCTAAGAAAATCAGTTAACTTTTATACAACATTAAGGAACAAGAGAGGCTAAAGTACATACAGAATCTGCTAACATACACAGTGCTGTTTCAATCTTACTAATGCTAATCCCAATAGTATTGGAATGTCCAGGAAGCAAGAAGGGGAAAAAAGTGTGGAATTGGTGTATATAGGCAGTGAAATATGCAGCAAAACCCCACACTCCAAGGAGATTTCAGACTAATAGAATTCAAGAAGACCTTATAATGGGTCCTGAAACAGTGACTAGTGGCAGGAAAGCATAATGCTTGCATAAAGAGAACAGATTAGACATCAAATGCGTTCTGCACAACAACTGATTATGTCTTGGCTTCCTTGTACTAATACATACGCAAGTTTACTTTTTCTTTCAAAGACACCAAGAATTAAACACACTTGAATGCTTTCCCCTGACAAGAAAATTACTAAAGTATCTAATCTAACATGCATTAATTTTCTAGAAGTATTTAAAAAATGTAACCTCTCTGCTTTTAACTACATTAAAAAATTAGGTTAGGAACAAGTGTCTTTGGAGAGTAACAATAGCCTCTCTTTCCAGCTAACTCCCTCAATGAGGGAGACAGGAGGGTGAGTCAGATCCCAGTCTTGAGTTTCTCAGGTAGAAGAGATGAACTACCATGCCACAATACTCCTCCAATGCACATGTACTAGGTATGCAGGAGATTGTGAATGACCTTATAACCCTTCCCACACAGCAATAGGAACTCACTCAGGTTGGAAATGTGGAAAACAGCAGCCACCTTCCCTGCTGAACCATTTGTTCCACCTATTCTATCCTTAACTGCTTTTGTAGAAGGGCTGCCCTCTTCTACTCCCATGATGTCCCTTTGATTTCTCTACTAGAAGACAGCTGTTTTCTTCCATCCTTCTGCCTACTCATTTAGTAGTGTGCAACACTAAGTCCTTTAGCAGAACCTGAATTAGAAGGTATCATGCAGTTTCCTGCTAGCTGAACAAGGACCTTCTCCCTCTCATGAATAAAAGTTGGAAAGTCTGAGAGGATAGATGCAGCTTTAAGTTCATGATGAAACAAAAACACACTCAGAAAGGAACCTGAAAGCAACATCAGCTTTCTGAATGTGTAGAAGATTTTTTCAAGCCAAGGATAACCCCAAGTAGAAAGATCTTGGAGATGGCCATCTCTAGCCAGCCAAAGTAAAAAAACGCCTAAGTATTTTCTTCCTCTTGACTCTGTGTCTTACAGCATCACCTCTTCACCATGGCCCCCGTTCCTGAGGGACAACCAGCTCCGGCAGTGGGAGAGAAATCACTGAGACATTTCCAATGCCTAGATGCCTTCAGCTGATCTTGCCTTCTTGAACACATCTCCACAGACATGACAAGCAGAATAAAGGGAGACATTACTTCTTGCAGTTGCTAACTCCTTTCCCATCTCAAACCAGTATCTGTAAACAAGGGCTATATAGCTCACCTTACTTCTCAGCAGGAAGGAACCCAAGAAGAGGTCATTATATGCCGCAGCATTTCCAACGGGAACATTAATGATGAGAAAGTTAGCTGAGCAGAACTAATTAACAGCAGAAAAGTTGTTCTAGATACAGAGGGTAGAACAGGGCAATGTAAGAAAATCCAAATAACAGAGTTGTGCAGAGAGCTAAAAGACAGTAACTGGAATAGATGTTCAACCTGATTTAAGTGAGAAGTAAGGCTAGATTATTCTAGCGTCTTGCAAACACACCACCACGGAAATGAAGGATTTTCAAGTCTCTGGAACCTTCAGCTTGTCTTATTTGCTACTGCTTGCTGGCTGGCTATTAAGTTTCTCATATTGGGTGAGGCAGTCTGTGTCCGGTCAACCTGCACTGTGTACTGTATATGCTCTTGCACATTTTTCAAGGACATTCACATCCAACCGAATTTAAATTTTGCACTGAAATATGTTCTGTAAGTCAGCATTGAAATAAAAGTTTCATAAGTCATACTTGCATCTTTCATTTTTTAACATAACCAGCATCTCGGGCACTTGAAATGCTAATCTTGCCATGGTAACTTACTTTTCAGGGGAATTGCAACTTTTATTCACCATAGATCTATAAACCAGAAACAGCTGATAACTTGTGAGTGAGATAAACAGCATTAGGAAGACTAAACACCAAACAGAAACTTACTAAGCAGCTTTTAGCACCTGGTTGGCCTTGCCAGGATTCGAACCTGGATCATCTGTATGGTCAGACAGAGGCTTCCACTGAGCACAAGACCAGCTTTGGTGCATGTCCCTCCCTCACTGTTCCTGTCCTAAAACCTATGCAACTTTCAAGATGTTTCTGTTCTGCCAGGGGCTGTGGGGAGGGGAATGAAACATTCTGAAATCAAATGCTAAGAGGAAAACAGCAAGAGACAATCAGTAGAAGATGACAGTAAATGAAAACAAAGGGGTAGAGAGAAACTAAATCTCTTGCCTTTGGGAGTCCCAGGAGGAACATAATATAAGCAAGGCATTTTACCTTGGTATCTTTCAAAGTCTGGCATGGCTTTTGTCTTCTTTTTTGGCAAATTGACTCGAGGATCTCCAACAGTGAGGCCCAGTATTGTACCTGGTGGCATTTCTGACGGTGAACTTATCCCTTAAAAAATACACAGATGAACATTGGTGTGAAACCACCAATTAAGTTGTGATCTTTTTCTGCACCACTGTTTTCTGCCTTTTTGCCTGCAGGGATGTGACACCACTCTAAACCAGAAAAACTCACCAAATGTCCAATAACAAAAGACAACAACAGCAGTATGAGACTTAGTTTGCAATGACATTTATGCTTAGCATGGAAGCAAGGTCGCTCTCACAACTTACAGACTCAATTCACTCAATTCAGCCTTTGCATTTGGCACATCTCTTAAAGAACAAATAACTTTTGTTTTATACGTCTTTCAGAGAAAGAAAACTAAGAAAATGTTTTTTAGAAGTTTTACCTCATCTCTGCTTAAATGCCTCACATTGGATACCTTGAGTATAGCGTGAGATCTACTAAGCCAGTTCCTTACCTGCTTCAGTGCTAGACAGTGAGTGGATGTTAACTTCATGATACTTTACAACTCAGTGAAATATACAACTGCTCATTAGAAACAAAAACACATCAAGCAAGGTATAATGCTTTCACTTTGGGCAGGAGCCTGACATTTTATCTGTGGAACAACCGTACAACTTAATTTCTTAATTTGGTGTGTTTGGGGGGAGAAAGTGAGAGTATACATCAGACTGTATATCCCATCAGCAATCTCAAATCTAAGTTCATGAAGGTAAGAAACAAGATTCAGTATATCTATTAAGAGTTTGGACTACACAGAGGATTAAAATGTCCTTAAAAAAAGAGCTTAATGTAACACTGCTCAAATCTTTTACATGCCACAGTAGTACTTAGTACTTAGGCTCAGTGAGTGATGCTGTGGCATCACTCTCTTGATAAAGCAAAAAATAAGCATTTCCAAATTGAAGTCAACTTATTAGCATGCCAGTTCTGACCACCAGAGTTTAAGATGTTCCCCTTCCTTCCGCAGCACCCACATGCCCAAATACCTTCTAATAGCTCAAAGATAGCACTCTGACGTTGATGAAGAGATACTTTTTCAGAGTCCTTGCAGTTTTCTACCCACCAGTTATTCAGTTCTGTCTTTGAATCTGCCATCTCCTGGAAAACAATACATTTATTTAAACTCAAGTCATTATTCAGTATCAATTCATTCTCAGTTTGCCTTAACCACTATGGTTGCTTTCTTTCTCTTCAAGTTTCAAACCAAAATCATTTTTTCCTCATGCAGTCTATTCCTATACTCACCACAGAGGAGCTAACAGACTAGAAATACATACGTATTTCTATAGTAAGTAAGACTAGGTAGTTTATGATTCTTTCTAGCAAAAAGAAGCTTGCCCATTCTAGAAGACTTATCAAAATTACAGTAATAACCAAACCGCCAACATCCTTACTGTTTGGAGAGAAGCAGCTTTCAAGGTCTCTGTAAGGACAGAGTGTGATAACGGGCCAATGAGCCGGTATCTGAGAATCTCCATGGTTCTATCACTGAAACAGAGGAAAATTTCAGGTGAAGGTACAATTGCACAACATACAATTTTTTCCCCAGTAGTGTTAAGAGATAACGTGGCTATATTAAGTGGTTAAGGGTCGCAGTTTCTGACTCTACTATGAACAAACCTGATGACAATGCCAGTAGTCTGTGAGATCCAAGAGTACGACTGCAATGGATCTCTAGTGCCATCACCAATTATTTTTTTCACTGGCACAGCTTTTTCTCCTTCTTTATCCTCCTTCTTTCTTTTCTTGCCAAGGCTCGGAACAACATCTATTTGCTTTTCCTCTTGAATTGATGTTGTAACAGGCTCAGGAACATAGATTTCTTCAGGCTCTGAACACTGAAAAATTGCTTTTAACTCTCTCAGTATGCCCTTAAGAAAAATAAAAAGTTTGGATTAGGATGATAAGCAGTGCATTGCAAAGCTTAAGTTATTTTATTTTCCTATATGGATTTAAGGGAATAAACTTCATTCTGCTAAAGTCCATGGCTTGCTAGCAAGAGCTGAAAGTAATACTGAATGTTACTAAGAATTTATTCTCACTCAAATTAAGAAAATTTGCCAAAATAAGAAAAATTGCCAGCACCCAAAATTTTACTTTTTTTAAAGTTCATAGCTAAGTATCAGATTATGTCTTCCTGTGATGAGACTAAACTTAGCCTGTTGGGGGTACCAGTGGGAAGCACGTTGCAAAAATCATATTGCAAGTGGACCCTGAAGCAATTGACACTAGAAAACTTTAAATAAGCTCAAACACTAAAGAAACCTCTGAGGCATGCATCTTCTGCACAAGTTTTATAAAAACAAGCTGCAGAACATAAATATTTTTACAGTGGAAACAGTCTTCCAACTTTTAATCCTAAAGCCACGTATTATATCCAGCTCTTTTACAGTTTTCAGAGGGTATTGTCAGCATTTAAAATGTACTATGCTTAAAGAAATCAGAGTTCAACTATACAGTAAAAAATACCTGTTTGAGAGCTGGATGCACCCAGATCCACAACTGTCTGTTTTCAGATCCATCCCTGGGTTTCCAAATAAATGTAACAGGACCAAGCATATCCTCAGGATAGCGATCTGCTCGGTAAAGACTCAGGGAACCCTCAAATCTTCCAGACAGACAACAAGCCTCTTCAAATGTTAATCCTAAAGATGTTATTTTTTAAAAAACAAAATAATCTCATTTAAAAGAAACACCAACAACAACACCAAAAAAGAGATTCAGCGTGGCTGCTGGGCTGCTAATGCTGTACCACAATTAGTTTACTAATAAGTAAGGAACCGAAAATAAGAATGTCTAGTCCTAGGATGAGACATTTTAATTATGTTTTTCAACCAAAATCACAATTCAGTGTCAGCTCTGTTACTGCTATTGAGACTGGCAGAATATTTTAAAAAAGGAAAAGAATGAGTCACCCTTTCATTCAGAAGCTTTATTTTGAACTACATAAACGTTACCTGTGTCAATGCTACATATTCGAGCAAGTTGCTTCAGAAGCTCACTCTCTTTACCAGTCAACTCCAGGCAACAATAATATGATAAGTCCTGAAACAAGAGGATAGTGGTAAAGCGAGAAAAACTCTTGAAAACTGTTGGTTATAGGACAGCTGTCAGGCATTTCTCATTCACTGCTCAAACCAACAGACCAAAAAGGACATGGAACAAAGCACCTGCTATCAACAGCATCCTGCTCAGGAAGATGATGCAGGGATTCACTGAATCTCTAAGCTCTTGAGAAGACTGAAGATGTAGTATTTCAGTCATAGTTACCAAAAGATTCTTCTAAAGGTTCATCTTGTTCCCTTTGATACTTGTCACCCTTCATTACAACTATTAAATCATGCATTTCATACTTAGCAGTTAGTAACAGCTGACACAAGAGTACTTCAAAGAGACAGAAATATTCATTACAAACAAACAGTTGATTGCTTCATCTTGGCAAAATAACGAAGAAAACAGATGTAAATGGGGTACCTGAAGAAGGCAGTGTTTTGTCATGGCTCGGTAACAAGCCCTGTAGCTCTTCTCTGTAGGGCTATTTCCTAAACAGTATCCCCATTTCTTTACCATATGAAATCTCTTTGCATGCCAAATATGCGTTTCCAGCCAAATATTCTTTCTTTGTCTGCGATTAAACTCTGCTACCAAATTTATATGGCGCCTTCTAGCTTTGCGGCATTTAGTCTTCGACTGTTCTTTTTTCTGATGTACAGCTTTCTCTGCCTGTTTTTAAAAAGAGAGGATACTGAAGTAAATCCCAAAGGGACAAACTTCTGTAGAAGAAAAAGGCTGACATATATAGAAGGACACAGGAAGCACTCTCATTAAGGTATACTTTATTCTGATGTTAGCTCTCCCTGATTCTTGAGGCTAACTAACACTTTTAAACTTCATACACAAGCCCTATCCACACAAGTGCATCAAGGTTTGACTTGATAAACCAAAATCCACACACACCCAGAAGCTCACCAGTGAACAGTAAAACCTGGTACTTTCTGTGTGAAGTTTTTGTCCACCATGAATATATCCACATGAACAAATGAATGTGACATTAGGAACACCTAGAGATGTGAGCTTGTACAGAAGCAGTATGGACTCTCAGACTGCCAGGTAGTGCCCTAACAATTCTACAATGTGTCGAAGCTAACAAGAAAGGACTGTGGAGATATCTTGACCAAATTATTGATAAATACCCAGTCAAGGTCTGAATTATTATGGGTGAATGCGTGGCTGGAGAGGAAGGCTTGACTCAATCAATCAATGTCTGCATTTTTGTGAAGAGAAGCGGTAGAAAGAAATAGGGACTACCAGATACTCCAAAAATTTCTTAGAATGTCCTCTGTACACATAAAATGTGTTCCCATTAGACCCATAGTTCCATCACTGAGTAGGCAATATAAGCCACTGGATCAATAGTATCTGACTGATTGGTTCAGCAAGACAACTAGAGAAGAAGGAATGTGGTACTGTGGGTGAAAAAAAGATGTCTTTAAGCTTATGAAGACATAAGAGATGGTCCAGGTAAATGTTTGGATGAAAATGGTCATGATGAAGGATCTAAGAAGAATGAAGAAAATGCAGTAGAATCAGAACAGTTAATTTTGAAGAAGCCGATTTCACACACTGAAAAGTAATAGGCAGAACCTTTACAAAAGGAAGCAGTGCAGGAGGTATGACAAGCTGCAAGAAAACGTGAAACTAAACTGCCTGTGCAAATGCAAAACTACATCAAAAGACCTGAGGGGAGAAAACCAAGAAGAAATTCAGCTGCACCAAGGCAAATCAATAATCTCTCTTATGTTTTCTTTTTAGAAACAAACAGGAAGGTTACAGAGGGTAAGGAGCAAATATCTCCACAGGAGCATTCTGACTAAACATTGAGATACTGCCACAAAGTGAGTTTCACGAGCAAACAGGAATGGTCAATAAGTAAGTCTCAAGCTGCACGCAGCCTGCCACAACTGCAGTGCACCTCCCATGCTGTAACCCATGAACCATCGTACGGGTCAGGAACAGGCTGTGCTGGCTTGAGGCCGGCAGGGTCACACCCTACAGCTGTGGTGGGATGCTACTGAGGGACTCCTGGATCACCTGGGACCAATGCATTGCCTCATAAGCCTCTCCTGCAGGGGACTCTTTCGTCATCACTACTCTTATGACTTCTAAAGATATCCAATAACTGCAAAGCCAAGTGGTTAGTGAGATCTACTTGAGCTACCGTTTAAAACTGAGGTGTTTGGCACTTTGAATCCAAACATCAGTCAAAGTTTGAGAACCAGTGTACGCAAAGAAGCTTTACAGATAAGCTCAGAACTGAATATTACTAAATGTACAGCTGAACGCTGTGCACTAGCTATGCCCACGATCTAGTTTATCAAATGCTATAAAACGCACTTATACCTCTTTCCTGGCAAGCTCTTGGAGCCGCCTGGGTAGGCGTTTAATATTGTGACTCATAGCTCGTCTTCGCATGTGCCTTGGTAGAGTCTGGAAAACTAGAGAGTTTGAAGACTTCTGTGCAACGGCTTTCAACATGGCATTGATCTCCGCAGCACGAGCTTGAGCAAAGGTAGACACTGGAATGAAAGAACAGAATCAGAGCATGAAAAAATGGCAAAAACCAAGGAAGGGGACACTGTACATAAATTATTGAATTCCAGCGAGTATTCCTAGCACATCAGTTTAATGACTTACTGAGATAAAAGTAAATACTGTACACTACTACTGAAGAAATTCCAATTCTTCAGATATTCAGAAGCTTACAGATATGGTTAAGCAAATACATATACATGAATGAATCTGAAAGCCATGGTAGAACCAACAAGTCCTATTTGCATTAAGTACTCTACTAGAGTAGCAATCTTTTCAGATGGTATTCAGAGAGATGAAAACAACTCCAGCATGGAAAAAAGAGGAAGCAGTAATCATAATTACAGATTGTTTTAAAATGATCAAATAAAACTTCAGTGATTGGTCTTTTTTATGGCTATGGAAGCGTATCTACTATCAGAGCACTGCCACATTTTTAAAAGCTAATCTGCTCTCTTAAATAAACATTCTGATAGATGAAAAGTCGTCTTTAACCCACAGCACGGGCAAAACCAGTTTCACTGGTCAGATTAAAAGCAGCTGACTGTCAGTACTCTTTTTGCTGGCAAACAGAAACCAAAATGCATGTCCCTCATCACAAGTAAGTGCAACTTTTCAACTCAGAAGTCTCTAAAGACTCATTGAACAACAGATGGTCATTCATTGCAGTACACAACTACTTCTGTGTTTTTGAGAAAATTAGGAAAAACAGAAGAACATAGCATTAGTTCTAATTTTCGCTTTTGCACAAAAACAAACAGAGACAGCAAATTTAATCATCAGCAAGTTACCCTGGACTTACAAGTTACGACCTTTTCCTTATGTACAAACCTGTTATGTACTTTGGCATTTCCTCAGAAACACTCTGGCGTCCTCCTTGCCATCCTCCTCTTCCTCTGCCTCTCTCTCCTCTATTTTGCCCTCTTGGAAAATACTGGTCTTTCCTGTAAGAAGGCCCAGATGACTGATTCGAAAATTTCTGCTGCTGACACTGCTGCTCAAAACGAACATCTCCTGGAGGGTTTAGAGATGAAAAGAGGTAACAGAAATACAAAGCAGTCAGAGTAACTGACAACTATGCATAGCCTTTGTAAGATTGTACTGTACATTCCTGTTATATTTAATATATGTACCTGAAAAAGCCATCAGAAATCAGAAGAATAAAGTTATTTTTTACAGAAATAAATGCAAATTTAGCACTGTCCTGCAGCAAGCCTGCAGTAGATTAAGTAATTTCTGCACGTTCTGAAAATGATACCCAATCCAAACTTTGCCTCCAATACTCCATCAGACTACATAGGAAAGACCTGACTAAAATCAGTCTATGCAACATCAGTAGTGATTTTTACTATTTTCTAGTCACAGTTTTAGTACCAAACCAGAAAAGCTCCTATTTTCTCCTCTTGCCCTTTGATATTTTTTCCCATAAGTAAGTGCATTCTTGTCTCATTTACATGAATTTCCATTACAGAAAAAAACAAGGTAGGAACAATACATGTATGTTGGCATAATAAGTTACTTTTCCGGTACAGGTATTTAAATCAATATTGAAACTAAATAACTAAAGTCTACAGTAAGCTTCCTAAGGTACAGAAACACCTTTCAAGAGCAATAAGCACCTAACAGTACATCAAGTTTAAGAGGGCCTTCAAGTCCATACTTAATTTATATCCAACCTATTCAATTAAGCCTTGGTAGGATTTCTAGTACAACTTGAGATCTGTTTCTCAGGCAGCTCATACTGGATAACTGGACTAAAAAGGGCCCAGCCAGCCATTCCCACCACCCCATCTACTGCATCAAGATGAGTGCTTGAGGGAACACGGGGCCATATAGTTCAGGGAGCTTCTCTGGTGAAAATCAACCTGTATGTCAGGAGAAATGGGGAAAGAAATTTTTAAAAAGAAAAAATAGTTTTCAGGTTGATCAGGTTCGTAAACTGTCCCAAAAATGCTACCATTGCTATGAGGAACAGCCAGGTGCAGATTCACCTCCAGCAGCACACATTTATGCAAACTTCACATGGCAAAGAACCTCCTTCACCTGTTTCAAATAAGCCCAAAGCTAAAGTTTTATGTTCAGCTAACGCTGTTGCAGCCCTGACGCAACCACACATCACACAGAACTGCAGTAACTGAGATTAAAAAATAACCTAGGGTGGAAACAGAAGTTAGTTTTTATGTGGAACAACTCGCAGATCTGGGTTCTTCACACAGCTGAGAGCTGCGCTCTCCAGCCAATGAGGTGAAGGTGAGAAGGAACCAGCAGGGAGAGAGGGATGGATGCTGCCTCAGTCAGCACCATCTGTGTAGACCCACAGCCCAAGCCCACTGCGGGAGGGTAACTGGACAGCAATTATATCACAAACACACCCTGTCACTATCAAGTTTTCCTGAGGATAAAGGAACTAAATATTTTAATCAGAAGATGGACGAGTGTTTCAAAAGACAGTGACTGACTTAATAACTAAAGAAAAATTATTTCAGGTGCTAGTAGAGCCATAGTTTTATAACACCTATTCAGATGTTTTCTTTCCTGTTTCTACAAAATAGCCCTCTAAAACCAAGATACTCACTACTCATGTGACAGAATAACGTTATATGGATGAAAATGCATGCCACTCAACAGGACAGAAAAATGTAACCACTTAATCTTAGAAGTTCCCTGCTACAAATCAAGTTAGAAAAATGTGTTTAATCTGGCAGTACTCCTGTAACGATATTCTACAATCTTCAGACAGGGCTGACCATAACTTGCTATGTCATTCTGTCTGCTTAGGAACTCTTCCATCACCTAAATATACAGTGACACTTAAGCATTTTTTTGTTTAATCACAAAGATACAATTTGTCAACTTCTGAAGGTCTCACGGTAATAGGCCCTGGTCTTATGTGTGCATTATTTCCAGAAATAATACAGGTAACAAAATAAAAACATTAAATGGGGGAGGGGCAGGGTATGGAAATCAAAGTCTGATTGAAGCATACAGAATGCAAGTCAAAACACAAGGACAAAAAAAGCATGTGGCACACAAGCTGAAAGGATCCTTCAGTCTTCAGCTGCAAAGGTTACCTGTGCGCAAAATGCTCCAGCCATGACCTAGCACCATTCTAGAGAATCTGCTAGCTGCCCCCTGCCAGTGCTCTTCCACAGACACAGGAGCCACAACCACCAAAAGGCAAACTGGTTGGGCATATAGACCTGATCCAAAACCAGTGCACGTATCACAGAGCCAGCAAGCTAAACCAGTTCCCCCCGCAGCTCCGCGGCCTGACAGAAAGCGGAAGTCACTAGATGGGGTAACATCCAAATTAATTTTAAGACTAGAAACCGCAGTGGGGAAATAGGGATTTGTCGTGCAATCGAAGGGCTGCTCGAGAATTACGTATTAACGAGATTTTATGGCAGAACCAGGGCTAAAGGAGCCAAGGCGAGGGGATGAAGCCCTGGTCTGCTCTCACGCCGGGCATGCCGCGCCTGCCGCCGGGGCTGAGGAGATGGGGACACCCAGCCCTGATGGGGTGACACCCCCTCCGCCGTCCCCCACCCTGGCCCTGGCTAGAGAGTCCCCAGCCGTACCTGGGGGCGGGCAGGCTCTGCTCCCGCCGCCGGGGAAGGGCCCCGGCTCTGCGGGAAGGGTGACGCTGGCCGGCTGGTTCCTCATCTTCTTGGCCCGCTTCTTCTCCCTCGCCCCAGACATCTCCGGCAGGGCCCAGGGCGTGTGTGGAGCGGAGGGTCGCACCAACCCGCCCCTCCGGGCAGGCCCAAAGGCGGCCAGCGAGGGGCTGCTGAGCCGGCGGGAGACGCGGGGAGGGGCT
>VZZY01013871.1:314643-337580 GCA_013400335.1 Eurystomus gularis
GACGCCCGCCCGGGAGCTGCGGAGCTCCGCTCCTTCGAATGGGGCGGCCAGCGGGCCAGAAGTGCCCTGCGGGCTGCGAACTCACTGTCCTAAAAACGTGTAAGATGTTGGTCGGCGTTTTCACAAGTAAGTTGTTCGTTGCAGCAGTTCCAAATGTAATTAAAAACCAAAAAACCCAGTTTTAACTGGAGAAAGGTTTCTCTTTGCTATTTGAATGTGGAAAAAAAAGTTTGATAACTATAGTAGACTCTTGCAGCTAAGTTACTGAGGGTTTTTTATCAGGGCGTTTTCCAATAATTTTTAGTTCTGCATTCAGCTTTGTTTTCCCAGTATAAGCACAGACCTGGGTTTAAGCTTTTCCACTTGTAGCATCTTGGTGCCTTTCAGGTGCATTTTTGTCTCCATTACTTGGAGCTTTCTGAGCTTCAGACTGTGTGTTCTTTATAGGAATGATAAAGACTGAGAAATACAAAGTGCAGCACCAGAAGGGCATGGAGGTTAACTTCTGCAAACGATCACCTGTTGGTGGACTGCAGCCGGGGGCCTGGCATCGCCTGTAGTTTGGAGAGCTCTAAGACACGGGAAGGCAGCACTGGCCTAGCCTTCAACATAGCTCCGCTTCTGTTGTGGATTAACTGCACACCAACATTTTGTACTTACTGGTAGTTCTCAAGGAAATACTGCTTATTATGCTGTCTGTTAAGCACAAAGATTAATGGATCTAACACCAGTGAGTTTATCACTAACTTAGCTTATCAGCTTTCAGTAAACTTGTCAAAGTCCAGCGAGCAAAAGTTGCACAAGAAATAACCGCTACATCTCTGTGTGGAGTCTGAGCGTGGTCACAGAGGAATGAGGGCTTAACATGGAATGAAGAGTTGGGAAGTGTGGGCTGCATCCCTGGTTCTGATACAGCCATTCGGTATCATTTTGGTGACCTGTTTTTACTGTATTTTTGTTTGTCCTTTACTGCATCCAGTTTCCAGTACCTTGAGTTAGGTAGGTAGAGAGCTATATAAAAAGACACATATGTTTGAGTACATATATATTCATTAATGTTATTAAACTCTTTAAAAAGACACAGCAGAGATGCTGTTCTTTTTATTAATCAACAATCATTTATATGAGGAAGATCTGGTTAACTTTGCTGTCCTTGTCTTTAAAGAGCATGCTTCTTAACACCTCTGTCTGATGATGTTCTTCTAATGTCATAATGTCCATCCAGTTATGCATTTAGGTATACTGAAACCTGAGTGACTTTAGGCACATGCTCAGAGCTCTGCTGAATTGGAGATTAATGAGTAGCTACAACTGACCCTTGTTATAGGATACGTCTGCAGTTAAAGTGTGATTTAGGTTTGTGTGGTTGAAGTTTCTCTGAGCTTCACTCATACGTTCCGCTGGTAAGCTTACTGAGAGAAGGAAGTGGAGAAGCAGAGAAGGGAGCCCAGTAAGACTGCTGTAGTTGTTGATCTTGCAGTGCTATCAGAAGGCTTCAGCTTGTTTTTTCCCCCAGTTATTTGTGATTTAGGGCTGTCCGAAGGCCTTTGTTGGGATAAATGTTTTATAATAAGCAGTACAAGACAACCTCCTATTTTAGAGAGCTCTTGCCTTTGTGTTGCGTGGTTCTCTATGCTTCAAACAGAAACAGAAGCTTGTGGTCTGAGGGCCTGTGCCTCAAAGCAAGCAGGACATGGTAGGAAAGAAAATAAAAGAAGCACGTGTGTTTAGTTCATACACACATTTTCTGTCAACAAGACTGCATCACCTAGTAAACTATTTCATTCACTAGTTTCTCTGCTTTCAGTGGTGTAGTTTTGTGATTTACTCCAGTTCTGTTAGTTGATGATAGAGAGAATAATCAGTGAGTAAGATATTTTACCATATCAGGTAAGTTACTGGCTATTTTTCCCCTTATGAAATTACAGGGGAATGTTCAGGACAGAGGTAAAAGGAAAGATGTGAGTCATGGCATTGCTTGGATTGCCTAACCGTAATCATTGTGCTGAGTCCCTAAATTAGGTTGTTCCCTTGTGAATTCAGTGGATTGAGACAATCCAGTTGAGTCAATCTCAATAAAAGGTGTAATAAAAATGTTCTCTGAAGGAGTCCCTTTCCTTTTCCATTGATATTAAAGGGAAGCTAACCTCCTAATTTAGATGCTTCAAGGAGGTGCTTAACTCTAGTTTGTGTAATTGGAGAGGCTTGTTGAGCTGTCAAAACAATACAGTTTCTTGTGGAATGGGAAGAGATAAGAAAAAATGGTGTAGCCACACCACAGACACTTTCAAAATAATCTTTCTGTAATTTTTTTGCAAAATAGTTTTAATTACCAGCTGGAGAGAATTAAATTGTGTCTCTTGCATAATGTTTGCCCTAGACTAGTTTAAATCTTTGCTTTAATCTCTTAATCCCTTTGTGGTGATTAGAGACGTTAGTAATTGCCAACTCTACTTCAGCAAAACACACCTGACATTTAAATAAAAATATTTTGCAAATAGCTTGAATTCTGCATTCTTCTGAATTGACCCAGCCAACAGGTCACTTGGTGATTGTTCTGGGAATAGAGTGATCAAGGTGTTGTGCTGACTGGCCAAATTCATGACTCTGGAGGAATACTGCCAGAGAACTAGTGTGCAGGGCTTCACCTCACAGCTGTAATTCATTATCATGGTGTCTATTTGAGAAGAAAAATGTTAAATTTTCTAATCGGCCCTCTTTTGATCTTTCTCCTTCTTTCTTTCTTTCTTTCTTTCTTTCTTTCTTTCTTTCTTTCTTTCTTTTCTTCATCGCTTTGCAGCTGAGATGAAGATGAAAGGTATAGTCTGCTTCACAAACCAGGATGGAATATTTATCTGGACAGATGCAAAAAAGTGTTTTATTTTGCCTCCCCTCTGTGCTATCTGAAGTGTGGAAGCTTTCTAGCTGAGTTTAGCGTTGTGTTGCTCTGCTCATACCGTGTGCCTTTGCAAGAAACAGAGTTTATTTCATCAAAAACAGAGCTGTGTGCTTCCATAGGTAGTCTAATTCCAGCTCTCCCAAAAGCAGAAGCAGATTGAATTGTGTGTACAGACTTGTGTGTGCGTAACCTTAGTCTTCTGTTTTTCTAAGATATTATAAACTAGTTAAGAAAATGTGAAACGTGCTTTACAGATAGTTAAATATTTTCATGGGGAAACACAAAACCGTAAATGTCACTTGTGTTTTCAGCCAAGCAGTGCTGGTAGACCGGACGATGTACATCGCAGGACAGATAGGTATAGAACCTTCCACCGGGCAGCTTGTCTCTGGAGGGGCAAAGGAAGAGGCTAAGCAGGTAAGAGGTCTTCTAGCAATAAACTTGTAATGGAGGCGGCATGTGCCTAGTTAAACAAGGACTTAGGAGAAATTGAAGAGACCTAGACCTAGACCTCTCTACCTAGAGAGAACATTTCACATTCTCCAAGATAAGAAAAAAGCAGGAGGAAGTAATTCCATCCTAATTCTGTCATTTTCACCCAAACAACTTGGAAGTCAGGGGAGGAATCTCAATTTTCATGTAGGGAAGTAGGAAAGAATCAATGAGTGGGGGGAAGATTTGTTCCCAGAGCAGCAGCATGATGTGAGGTAATGCGATGAGATGGAGCTGCATCATGCATTTACATCTAATGACTGGGTAGTTTAATATTTGTGGTTTATTAGAAGCTCTCTTTCATTAATTTATGATTTTGCTTAGCCACTGAGGACTGTTGAAGATTTGCTGAGGGAACTTACAGTATGGTGTGGATACAGCCAAGTTAGAACTCACTAAATACAACCCCACTGACACTTAAAAGATTTTTGTCTTCTTTTTCATTAGGCTTTAAAAAACATGGGAGAAATCCTGAAAGCTGCAGGCTGTGACTATGGCAATGGTAAGTGGTGCTGTGATGGTGGCAAGCAAGTGGTTGTTTTTACCTGGATTTTTTAAAAAAGTGAAGTCATGTTAAAAAAACAAACAACAAAAAACCCCCAACAAATGAATGTTTAGCAAACAGGGTTTTTTTTGTTTTTTATCAATAGCTGAAAGAAATAAAAGGAATCATGAGTCTGGGTTAAAAAACTAAAAGAAATATACCCATTGCAAAGACTTACAGGTTGGTTTCAATGGAAAACTGCCTTTCACCAAAAGTTTCTGTCCATGGTACTAATATTTTAGCCCTGAAGCTCAGGTATAGACAGAGCTGCAGCTGACTACAGGCATTTTAAGCATCCAAGGCTTTCTTCCAGGTAACAGAATGTTTGTGTCAGTATCCTAGGCCCTTTCAATACCTTCTGAGGAGGAGGACTCTAATAGTGGAGCCAAATGAGGATTAATGCTGGCTTGGATCGTCATGGGTAAAAAAATTCTAGCACAGAATGTATTTTCAGGCCTTTTATGGGCATTTTTTGCAGCAGGTAGTATAGATGATACAATTTATCAACAACAGTTGGCTTACAACAGCTTTTTTTAATTGACCTACTTATCAGTTCTGTGCCTCTTGGAATAATTTGGCTTAAAATGAAATTTCAAACAGATATTTTCAGAGCTGGTCAGGAATGTCCAATTCCTTAAAGTTTTTATTACATAGTAGGTTTTCATGGTTTTTTTAGGTGGTTCTCTGGATGGTAGCTCTAATGGTCAGTATCTGTTTGCAAAACTTTTCAAAATGTTTAGAATACTTGAGTGAAATTTATGAAATAAAAGCAAGAAATGTACCAAAGATTTTCAGCTTTTGTATACAAAGTCAGAGGTCTAAAATGACTGTGGTTATTTAATTTCTAGTTGTGAAGACTACAGTTTTGATGGCAGACATGAAGGACTTCAATGATATTAATGATATTTACAAACAATGTAAGTAGATCTTTTGTTTCTGTTTTACCAGTGTGGCTTGTAGAACAAATTATGTTCATTGTAAGTGAAGTGTTTTAATGATTCGGGTGATGTAGTTCCAGATTCTTTGAGGTTCCAGCAGAAAAGTAACATTTTTTAAAAAAATAATTCAATTTGCAAGCACCAGATCAAGCACAGCCTAATTTCTTGTGTCTTTGTGTCCTACCATCCCACTAACTCCCTGTCATGTCAGGATCAACTCCAGCTATCACCACACTAGTTGATCTCACATGCCTCTTTACCTTGATGTATTAGGGACAACACAGCATCTGATTCTACTGTAGGCAGCCATCAAATGCTTAATTTCAGATTTTGTATCTCCTTTTCTTTAGTCAGTTTGTATCTTTGAGTGATTTGTAGGTTATTGTTATGGGACAGGGATCACTTTTTTGTAAGGATGAGACACATTGTTCCACTTCAGGAAAAAAAAGAATAATATTTGGTTAACAAAACTGAATGTAAACTGAAATAGGTAATTCCAATGAGCCATATTGTCCAGAAAAAAATGGGAGAGCATGCACAGAAATTCCTTATTTATATAGCTTTGGGTTTTTGTTAGATCTGGTCTTGAATGAAGTCTTTTATTCATGAGCTATCAACACAGTCTTCCTCATGTCACAACGGAATTCTGTGTGTTTAAGCAGAGTTAAAACAGACCAGCTGGATAGTTAACTTGTTGCCTCCTACCTGTAGTTCAAGAAGGCAGTTGTTGCTGTTCTTTCATCACAGAATCATTAGGTTGGAAAAGACCTTTAAGATCATCGGGTCCAACTGTTAAACCAGCACTGCCAAGGCCACCACCAAACCATGTCACTAAGCTCCACACCTACAAGTCTTTAAATATCTCCAGGGATGGTGACTCCACCACTTGCCTGGGCAGCTTGTTCCAATGCTTGACAACCCTTTCAGTGAAGGAATTTTTCCTAATATCCAATCTAAACCTCCCCTGGTGCAACTTGAAGCCTTTTGCTTTTGCTGTATCACTTGTTACTTGGGAGAAGAAACCGACATCCACCTCACTGCAAGCTCCTTTCAGGTAGTTGTAGAGAGTAGTATGATCAACCCTGAGACCTTATCCGGCCTTGTCAGTGCAGGACCTTGGAATGACCATTTCTGAGCTTAGTGTTAACTCTCACTGCTAAAATTTTCATTTAATTATACAAGTTCATTAAAAGTGTTCAAAGTCAGGTTGGATGGGACTTTGAGCAACTTGATCTAGTGAAAGATGGTCTTGCCCATGGCAGGTAGCTGGGTTGGACTAGATGATCTTTAAAGGTCCCTCCCAACCTAAACTATTCCATGATTCTATAAATTCAGCTTTTATATCTTTACTAATAGCCTTTCCCCGTCACCCTGTTCTTTTAATATCCTTGAGTGCCAGGTCTGAGAGGTAACAGAGGAATATCTGCCTTCCCTTGATATGAGTAGGGTTGGCCTCCTGTTGACTTCATGCAAATCTGTGATCTTCGCTCTTGGCTCTGTGGCAGGGCCCTGTTTCTCCCTCTTGCTCTTCCTGTGAAAGCCCTCTCCCACTCCCTGGTGTTTGTGATTGGATGGTCGCCATTCTGACTTTCAGCCAAGTTGGTGTTAAGGCCATGCAGTGTCAGCAGAGTGCAAGTTACCACTGGCCACAAGATCACAACTGTAGCTGGCTTCTTGATGATGAATGGTAGCTTGCTGAAATGTTAGAGCAGTCTGGGACCAAAAAAAAAACCCACAAGGGGGAAATAACAGCTGGCACAGAAGAGTATTTGTCTTCTAGCCTTGAACCTGAAGCTGTTCCAATTACTGCATTTTATACAGGTTATGTTGAGCTGTGTTTTTATCAAGCAAAGTGAAGTAATTTGAGGATGTTTCTGTTTAAATTACAGTTTTCAAGACAAACTTCCCAGCCAGAGCAGCCTATCAGGTTGCTGCTTTGCCCAAAGTAAGTGTCACTTTTCTGCCTACAAAAAAAAAAAAAAAATTCTGTAATTCTTTCTTAATCATTCTGACAGCTGTTCTTATTCTGGAATAGCTTCAATTGCAGTTATTTTAATGAAGACTCTTAGGTATTTCGTTTTTTTCTGAGTATTCTGGTCTTCATCCCACACATGATAAGAGATCTGAATTTGAAAGATACGTTTCTTTATGGTGGAAGATGCCTACAACACTAGAAATAAGGGGTTATTGTACTTAAGTAAGAGTAAAGTGAGTTTTCAATATTACTTAACATTGCTAAATTAGTAATACAACTGTCAGAAATATAGCCTCCCTCAAATGTCACTCTGTTCTTACAAGGTGGTGTTATACATCCAATAGCTTCATAAAATAGATATATTAGATTCCTAATGTGTTTCTTCATTGCTTTTTCACAGGGTGCCCGAGTTGAGATTGAAGCTATTGCCATTCAGGGACCCCTCCAAGATGCTTCAGCCTGACTATAAGTAGAGACTGAATATCCTACAACAGCAGTTTTAGATTTAACACTATACCTACAGTTGGCTATTAGCAGTTACACCCAGTTGAAATCAGTAAACTTACCAAGGAAAGGTGCTTTCTTATGGATTGTGGCCTTGGATTCTTCAGATGAGCTTACAGGGAGTCCTCTGCCGGCAGACCCTGAAATCACTGGGAGTCCTGCTAAAATCAGCTGAGCTTGGTTGCAGGACAGGGCCCTTGCTTTGTGGGGGTGACGGGATATCCGACTATTAAAGTACGCCTCTGGGTGAATGTATGACCATGTATGGTTGATCTTAACATAGAAAACCATAATGATTTGTAATAGTAGGTTTTTAGTAACAATTTTAAATAAGAAAAAGTTATGGAAATAGGAAACCAGAACACTCAGATTGCTTAGCATACTTCCTCACTTCTGTGTGTTGGGGACTTTTTCTGAACTGTCTTAAACTCTTTACAGCATATATTATAGTTGGGATTCACTTCTTTTCATATGGAAGCAATTGAAGAAGAAAAATATGCTTTCCTGCTAACTTGATAAATCAGTTGTAAATGAATCTCTACCAGTAACCCTTTTCATACTATTTTTCATAGCAGTTCAACTTTGACTGTCTTTTGATTTAAAACAAAGCCCTCCAAAAATCCTGTTTAATTAAAATAAATGGCAATTGCATCTGTAAAACTGTGCTTGTTTATTATGGGAACAAACTTTTCTTCTCCTGATTCTGCTTTGAAACTCCATTACAAAAAAGCCCCCATCTTGCTTATTCAATAAGAAATAATTAAAAACCAAAAGAGTAGGTTTATTATCTGTCTTCTAATAGCTAAGGATGGAAATAAACCTCCAAGACAGGCATCTTTCCGTTACCATGGCATTACAGGTCCTTGTCATTTTTCTCTCCGCTATTAAGGACAGAAGCATCTGCTTGATGGGGTGGTTAAGCAATATTGAGAAGTGAGGCTGGCGATGCTAGGAAGTTATCCCATCCCTCTGCATTTATCTTCTAAGCAACTAGAAATGGATACAGTGTTCTTAAGGAACCAGTTGGAAAGTCAGCTACCTCATAGTAGAGTTGATTCCGTCTTCCCCACAGCCCTGTGACTAAGCACCAGGTTTGGTGTATTCGGGGGGGGGAAATGAGCAGAATTATTTTCTGTTGCAGTCTGTCCACCTCACCGTCTTTGTTTTGCTCTCCTCTATGTAATGGCCATCCAATTACATATGGGATAATACTGTCACTGCACCTTCACTTTCTCTGTGTAGAAAGTAAAAATAGCTATGTAGAGCAGCTTGGAGAATGTACCATTTCACTGGCAGACACTCGTACCTTCTTTACAAAATGTACAGTGAGAGGGAATCTTGTAGGCTGCTCCTTCCAGAGGCTGCTGTTTGTGTGCCAGAGCACCATGACTGAGTGCTTCAAAAGCTACTTCTAGTCCCATCTCACGTGACTAAATTCACTCAATTTTGGTAAGCCACAAAGGCAGCAGTGTAGCAAGGGGAGGGCCTAGTGCTGGTTTGCACAGGTGAAGTCACGATACTGGGGGTTCAGCTGTCCAACAACTCAAATCCAAACTTCTGTGTGTGTATCATTTGTCTTCTGTATATAATGGCAACTGATGATCATCTCAGGCACTTTTAATTGGTTAATTATTTTCATATGGTAAACATGCAAGAAAAATCCAATCTGGCAGCAACATGTTGCTGTCTACCTTTGCATGGCACATGCAGATCCTGCCTTGTCTGAAAATCCTCCTGCATTCAATACCACAGCCATGTTGTGTGAATCATCTTCCTTCCTTCGATAAACTGTGAGTGTCCCACTTGTGATTTGTTCCCTTCCCACTTGTCAGCTATGGTTTCCAGCTCGCATTACTTCAGTTGCACTGTTGCAGTAACTATATTTGGTATTTTTCATGCATTCCTGGTATCACTTTAGCGTACACCAGAAGGGCAGTTGGGAAGTTGTGAGAACCTGCAGCCCTACTTACCCCTTCTAGATGTGGACATTTCTGCTGGTTTTTACTGAGCTCGTAAATTGTATCTTTATAGAAAAGAGGTATTTAATAATGAGGTCGCAGCAAGTATGTACAGATGTATGAATCTTTTACAGCATTATCTTGATTTCCTTTAACAAAATGGGAGATATATTTATTAGAAGCAAGGTAATGCCTTCGGTATTTCAAACAGTGAACTTCCAAGCAACAACTTTTGGAAAGTACCTGACTTTTCTGCATATAACTTCCTACACAAAAACTATTAGTCTGGGCTTCTGCTCTTGGTCTCTCTCCTTGGCTATACTATTAGTGTCTTCTGAGCTCTACAACTCTGACTCAAGAAGCAATCCCACCTAAGAAAAAACATGACCAGACTTGTTAGGAAGGAGCTAGTGCTAACATGAATATGACTTTAGGAAACAGAGCAAATGTTGCTTTGCTTTGTCAGTTAAGAATAATTCAGAATGATGTAATTGAATGGAGTTAAAACAGATTCCTAATTCATATTTGTGTTTCTCTGTTACAGATTTGCTCACATACAGAATCACAGAATGGTTTACGGTTGAAGGGACCTAAAGATCATCTAGTTACAACCCCCCTGCCATGGGCAGGGACACCTTCCACTAGATCAGGTTGCTCAAGGACGCATCCAACCTGGCCTTGAACATTTCCAGCATCCACAACCTCCCTGGGCAACCTGTTCCAGTGTCTCACCACCCTCAGAGTGAAAAACTTCTTTACATCTACTCCAGTTTAAATCCATTTCCCCGTGTCCTATCACTACAAGCCCTTGTAAAAAAGTCACTCTCCAGCTTTCTTGTAGGCCCCCTTCAGATACTGGAAGGTCACAATGAGGTCTCCCTGAAGTTTTCTCTTCTCCAGGCTGAACAACCCCAGCTCTCTGAGCCTGTCCTCCTAGGAGAGGTGTTCCAGCCCTCTCATCATCTTCATGGCCTTCCTCTGGACCCACTCCATCAGATCTATGTCCCTCTTGTATTGAGGGCTCCTGAGCTGGACGCTGTACTCCAGGTGGGGTCTCATGAGCGCAGAGTAGAGGGGCAGAATCACTTCCCGTGACCTGCTTGCCCCACTTCTTTTGATGCAGCCCAGGATATGGTTGGCCTTCTGGGCTGCACTCAGGCATTTACAGAATTGCTTCGGAATATATTTCACTTATGTGTTCACCTTCAGCAAATTCAATAGTGTTGAACACAAGCTGAATTCAGCCTTGTATAATCGCTGTGGTTACCCCTTCTTACCCCTCATGCTGTTCTCCACTCCCTTCCTTCTGCTATGCTGCCACTTTGCCAACCTTCAACCTAACACTAGATGGCAGTTTTGAGGTTTCTTTTTCTGCTGACTTGTCCATGTGCTGATGTCCTTTCTGTGACTGAAATGGAAGTGAAACACCTGGAAAAAAAATGCATGCTGCATGCAGCTAACAAGACACAACACATTACTTCCATTAAAAATGTTTGTATGGGTAAGTAGGTGTCATTCTGCAAAGTCTGGAACTAAAATCCACTTTTAGCTCTATGGTTCTTTAGTTTCTAGCTGGAGGCCAGTTGCACAGTTTTTTTAATGTCTCATCTAAATATGCATTCCTCAGGTACAGGAATCCTAGAATAACTGAAATAAATGTACTTATTTATAGCTATAACATAGTTCTCAACATAAACAATCAGCCTTCCACACAGATGTTTAAAAGTTTTATTTTTATAAGCAGATATATTATTTTATTCTATTCTTTAAAATAAAAAGGCTAAGCCCTGTAATTCTCCAATATGAAAAGCAAGTATCACTGATATCTCTTAGGTCTTAGTTTAGCAAAGTACACAAACATTTAATAAATCCTGTTTTAATTAGACGTAAGTTAAACTTAGCTCTTTTTTGTTTGCTAGCCTGAACTACTAGCATGCAAAATACAAAGCTCTAATTCAAATTGCGGCATTCTAATTTCATCATTTAAAATTGGTTTCAATCACATGTAGCTTAAAAAAACCCAAACCAAACAAAGCACCAAAACAGGTCTGTTTCTGTGAAAGTAAAGCAATACTGAAATTTCCAGTACCTAGTTTTATTAAAACTTCCTTCTCTGTTAAAGCACGTAACCAAACTTGAACTGCCCTAATCTTCTGCTATAAGCCGCTTGCTCGTGCTGCGGTTTTTTTACCTGAAAGCCGTTCTGCAATGAGTGAAAGAGCCAACCCTAGCCAGCTAGATTGCCAGCTATCTTCTGGGATCCTAATGCAGTGTGCGTATGTGTATGTACAGAGCTGACAGGGTGCAAATTTAATCTCTTCTAGGGCTGCGTTTGTTGGTAACTGAAACAAAATTCCTACCAGAACTTTCTTGTTAGCTTGGAAACGAGGTTTGTTCCTTCAGCTGTCCTGCCCAGCACACCCTGTGGCATGGAATGATTACCTCTACCTTGGATGAAGTTAAGGGCTGAAGATTGTCTAGCTTTTGATAAGCCATTCTGAAGATCGGTTGGTATTTTGACTATGGTTTAAAAAAAAGAAAAAGGCAAGCTAGGGTACATTGCCCTATCTCTGGAGGTGTATCTTGTAAATACAAACACTCAAGCAGATTGTCTTCTCAGCATTTAACATGAGAAAGCTCTTTGAACCACAGACCAATTTTCTGCCCTTGGCATTCTCCATGATGTCCACAGGTTTGCAGAAGCCAACAATCACACGTGTTTTGGGCCTTATCCTTAGTACATGCTTTGGTCGCTCACGGACCAGGAGTGCTAGGCCCCAAGGTATGTCTCAAGGCAGGGATGTTCAGCAGCCAAATTCTGATCTGGTAATTTAAGTGATTTAACATTTCACAGCTGTTTAGCACAGCATCAAACATATCTCATCTTTTAGAAAGGAAAAGGCAAAATAGCTTTAATTTGTTGTAATCCCAGAATATGTAAGGATTTAAGATGACTGTGAAGTGCTGGTACTGCTGAGTCATTGGCTTATATTCCTCTTGTTTCCAATTAACATTGCTTAATGACTCGAAAAACTTGAAAGGTGAGGTAAGAATGTACATTGTCACCTGCCTTCCTTATCAACAGCAGTGGTAGAAAGCGTGGCTCTGAGGTGAGCAGGTTATCTTGACTCCCTTCATATTTTATTTCCGAGTGCAGTCTCCTCTGTTGCTATCAATACTGCTGATCTGTGTCACAGGACGTGTCTTGGTTTGTGCTTTTAAATTGTTCAGTGTAGCTGGTCAAACTGCAACTCATGATCTAACACACAACTTGCAAGCAGTCAGGATGGCTCCTCGGCTGATTTAATCTCCTGTGTTTGGGAGCAGGACTGTGCTCGCACAGGTGCTGGTGGCTGAACTGAAGTCCCAGCTTGCAGGAGGAAACCAGCCACCAGAAGGAGCTGACAGTGGAAGATCCCGGGACATCCTGGGCCCTTGCTGTACTCCATCCCAGGGAGTCCTCATCCTGCTCAGTACCTGTTCCCCTGTGCCTCAGCTCTCCCAAGTGCATGGTATGTCTCTCATGGCTTTTTGTTGTGGAGTGATTGGGTATGTAGACAAAAAGTTTGACTACTTCGGTTTGAATTCTAATTCCCACTTTAATGTCAATGATTTTTAACAGAACTAGCTGCTTGTTTTAACTTCTCTATTATAGAAGGCTAGTAAAAAAAAACCAAAAACCTGCAACATCCACCTACCAAAAAATCCCTAACAAAAAAAAAAGTATGCATTTTTGTTCTAAAAGTTTATGGTGTTGCCTACAGGAAGGTGACATTAAATGAAGTTGACACGTTCATAAGAGTGCTGATAAGCAGAAAGCCTTAGACTTAGTGATACAGCCAAAAAATATCAGCTTACACAAAAGGCTGATAAGCCAAGGCTATCAATTAAATTATTTAATACAAACCAAAGTCAGCTGGAGTCAGATGCGCACATGCAGCACAAAATTTAGCTCTTAGAGGGGATCTGTATGATTTTCTGGTGACAGTAAAAATTTTTGTGAAGCCCTTTTGTACAATAAAGCTAATAAAATAGCAGCATGTGCTTGCCCTCTCCAGATAACTGACCTTTTCTCCGTATTCTAATTCCTTATGCCAGAGAATCCTGTAAACACCATCTCCAATAATATAAAATATATAGTCCCTTTGCAACATTCACCATCAGAACAAATTTCGACTCCCTATCTGATCCATAACACAAATTATATTCAGGGCCTGTTCTCACAGGAAATTTGTTTGAAAGCTTTGCTATTCAGCCTCAGCTCCAAAATGATTATTTAGCATTTTGGAAAATAACCAAGACAGTCTCTGATCGCATACTTCTCCTGGAGGACAGCACTACAGGGAAATATAATAGATGACCTCTCCTTTGGGAACAGGCTTATGTATGTCGCTGGTTAGAAATCAACTTTAGAAGCCACAAATGCATAGGAGGAGCTACACAGCTAAAGACAGGTTATTAATCACCATGAATGTTAACAGCTGTGAAGTTATCTTTATATTTTAAGTGTGCTAGGATTTATAAGACTAAACCATCCCACTAGTCAAAAATGACCTCTTCTCCCTGTTTTTGCAGAAGTCATCACATACATAGTACTACTAGCCTTTCAATAAATTTATGTTCAAAAATGGAGAGTAGCAGACACCCACTTGGGTCCTGGACACTGCACCCTGCATATCTTCCATTTTCTGGAAAACTAACCTCTGCATTTAGTTACAGCCTGATAAATGGGCACTTTCATCTTTGGTCCTTTATGTGCTATATGCTTCAGCAGCTCCATACACTGGTAGTCCAGCCACTCGGAGAAATTGCCTACATACTACTATTAAAAAAAAAAAAAAGCTACACTATATTCTTTATCCTATAATGCTGGTTGAAGGTTTCAAAGGTTTGAAGTGAAGTTATCTGAACCTGGAAAAAATCCTAACTGAAAACTGAATGGTTATGCTGCCATTGGGAAATTACGCTGCTGTGCTAGCCATGTACAGAGGGAGGTGAAAGTTCAGGTATTTCAAACACTTCTAGTCTCAGCAGCTTGACTTCAAAAAAATATATAAAACTTTTTCTGATGCCTTTTATTAATGTCTGTGGCTTGTGGCTCAATCCATAAAAGCTTTTCTATTTTCCCAACCCAATAAAATTAAAAAGCGTTCATGTGGACAGAAGAGCAGGCCCAAGAGGATGTTCATAGAGACATAACTTCTATTCCTTGTTATTAGCTGTCTCTGAAACACATGGAAAAAAATTAATTTAACAATTAATTGAGGGTACAACTTGATATCCACTAAATCTTACAGAAATTCAAAGTTAAAGTTCCCTGGAAGCATCACAGGATGAAGGGGGTATCTGCTCTTTCCCCAGATCTATTAGGATGTTCTGTGTGCACGTGAAGCAGCCACAACCGGACACTGGCTCTGCTTTGTCTTCCCCCATCCCATTTATAAACTGTCTTCTTTAAATGTAAGAAAATATTTTTACTGTAAGGGCTGTGGAGCATCTAGAGAGTTTTGGAGTCTCCATCCTTGGGAGATATTCAAAACCCAACAGGACAACCTGCTCAGCTGACCCTGCTTCGAGCAGGGGAGTGGACTAGACAATCTCCAAGGGTACCTTCCTACCTCAATTATTCCACGATAAAGAATGTTTGAGGAACTGCACCCAGCCCCTGAAACTGTATGTATTGGCCATCAGCAATTGAGAAGCTATGAGTCTAGCTGGCTTGCTTGATAGCAATAAGATGATGTCCAAGGGGATGACTGGCAGAAATCATAGTGTCAGATCATCCCCGCTCAAAGTTCTTCTTTCTCAGCCAGAAGACCTTGCAAGGATAGGTTGGGAACATGGGATTTCCTGATAGTGAATGGTGGTATTTACAACCAGGCTGGGTAGGGAACACAGGAAAGCTGGGAGTTTTGCAGGGGAATACAGATGACAGAATGTCCAGCTGTAGTGATTCTCTGTGACAGTCTGACAGCTAATGTGCATGAACATTATATAGTGTGGGAAAAAAGCACCCTTTTGTGGGTTTGAATTCAACACACTTAACTGTGTTACTGAGCAATTCCCTTGTTCAGAGATGGAGCTCAGCTACCTTTAGTGCAGTATTTATTCTGCACTAGGATCAGCTCATATCCTCTTAGTCATACCCTCTCAGAGGCAAGGCTCTGAATGGTTTTGATCTTTCTCAAAGGAATAATTTTTTCATTCCCTTTAGCAATCTTGCTTCCTTGCCCAGAAACTTGTTTTAGTTCTTCAATATCCTTTCAAGATGGAAGAACTGCTCTCTTACACAACAGCATCCCAGATTTAAATGGCCACTGTTCCATTCTGGACATTAGTTGCTTTTCTCGCCCATAGCTGTTCTCTGGGCTGTCCGCAGCGGTGCACTCCTTTCACCTGAAATGTATTATGGACATAGAAGCAGGGCTGCTCTTTCTGCTTCCTTGCAAAACGGCTGGGGAGAATATTCTCAAGGCAGGTAAATGAAGACAGTAAGTATTTCAATAAAGCTGTAATCATCACAACATGAAATCTCTTACTCTTCAGGAGCAGGATGCAGTTCTTCGAGGTTTCCAAGAAGCAAGATAAGTGCTTTGCTGAAGTCACAGCACAGACAGATAATTATTTGCAAAAGCACAGGGGCAACATGTTAAAAACACATTGGGTGAATAAACTTTTTTTGACTTTATAGGCAAAGCTGTATGGCATAAATCTCATCTCAGGTGTGAGATGTTTATTTGGAAGTAATGAAAGATGCTGGTGTCAGATACCTCCTCCTGCTGAAGCCGTCCTCTTCTGAATTACAGACACACTAGCCCAGAGATATTCTGAACACAGCTCCGTAAGCCATCAGTTGTTGCAGTAACATTCACTTGGGGAAGGGAGGAGGTGTCTGCATTGCCTGCTCCTCTTTTTCCACATTCTGGCACTACCATGGGGTAACCTCTGCCTTCTGGGGCACGTGACTGGACTCAAGTAAGTGGGATGCTTAGTGAATGTGGAGGAAGAAGAAAAAACTTTTGCAGAAAGACTGTGATGACAGAATTGTGAACATCATTTCCAAGTCTGCTAAAGGGACAATCCTATCCCCTCAAATTTTTCTCTTCATTGGTGTGATGATTTTCTAAAGGCACTTAATTTGGCCTTTGATTTTTTTCCTTCCCACCATGTGACTGCATTTGCTGTGCAATGTGCTTTCATGCCAGTGCTACACTGCTGATTTCAGCTGATAAGGAGAACGAGGGGATCTAAAATGACCGTCTAGCACAGAATAGAAATCACAAAGCAGCATTAAGGCATTAGCTCATAAAAACAAGCCTGCAAATAATAATTAGCAGAGTCATGAATTTAACATGGGTTTTCATTTTCCAAGACTGCATGTTACAGCCTAGCATTCTTCCCAAAGAGGGATAAATTATCACTGGTAAGATTCATGTATTATATAAAGATGACCCATGTGAAAAGCATGACTGCCAATGGATTGCTTCAAAAATATAAATATCTCTTAATGTAAACAAAAATATTTATGACTCTCTCTTGTGTTAACATGCAGAAAGTAGCCCCACGCTGGCAGCGGGACGACAAGATGTGCTCATTAAGGACAGCGCAGTCTTTTCTGTCTCCTAAACAAGAACCCACGCAGCCCTTCCCTCCTCTGTCAACATACCTATCTCAGCCGCTGCTGTACTATCCACAGCTTCTCCTGTTTCTTCTTCTTTTGTTTCAGGCCCTCCACTTACTATCTCACTGAGCAGCTCAGTTTCCACCTGCTCTCCCGTCTCACCTGGGAACGGTAACCACAAAGATCAAATTAGGATTCACTGAGAAAAGCACCAAGCACCCCAGCTCCTTTCTGTGAACCTGATTTCACTTTGTCAGCTCTCCACTGCCCTTTACTAAAGTACCCCCAGAATGAATCCACAGGGAACAAACAGGATGTTCCCCTTTACTTTCCAACATCCCACTACATGCAATTGGAACAAAACAGAAATAGAAAACATGGTAACGTGCCAGTCTGGCTGAAACTGCGCCTCCCCTAGGAAACTGCTACCTGATTAATTTACTCACATCGCTACTGAAAAATAAAGGAAAACAAATGTTAAGTATCATACGCACCACAGCATAAAAATGGAAGATCCCTTCTTCATTGTATGCCTCACGGAAAGGCAACGCACACAAGCTAAGATATTACTTCTAGCTTGGAATAAATAGGAGCAAAACTCTTTTTCCCAAAAGCCGTGTTCACTTGCCCTGCAAGCAGCATGAATGGCTTGGTGGTCAAAGCCCCGTACCTGATCTTCGGGCAGTCAATTGTAAACGTGTTTCCAAGGACATGAAGTCGTACCGTAACATTCAGGGCATACTGCTCTGCCTCCAGCGCTATGCCCTGAAGCTTAGAAATGGTGATTAATGAAATCGGAGTTTCCAGCTGGGCAAGACTTTGTGTTTACAGGTAGCATCCAGTCATTTAATGCTTACATAAAATGAGAATTTATTCCAAAGGATAGAGGCCCATTTTATGTACAGGAAACCTCAAAATTCTTTTGTGAAGAGACACAGGAGAGGACAAGCCAACCACCATGCTCAGCTACTGGGATGCAAAGAGTCAAGATCTATATAGCCAGTTCAGAGGCATGCACAGCAAAGCCAGAGAGTTGGTGCTAGTGTGTGTAAGGCTCTGGGCTTCAAATAGATCAGTCCTTCTGCATCTTGCGCTTCTTCAAGGCAAGTGTGGAGTGAGGAAGGCTGCTGATACCACATCTTCCTGCAGATAAATACTTCTCATGTGCTTCACCTGCTTTCCCCCTGAAGAAATGCTCCCCCTCCCCCAGGAAGTATCTGATTCCTCACTGAGCTGCTTTGTACCATTTAGGAGAAAACCAATTCCTCCTGTGAAGAGTTCACCTTCTGCATGTGCAGTCCATGGGTGACACATGTCATCTGGGCACTGACCCAAAGATAAGCACAGCCTGCGATCTCTGGGAATGAGCACACCTCCCGCTAAAGGTCCCTCTTGCAGCACATGGAAATAGCCACCATGTCAGACACCACTGCTTCGTCACACAGCCTTCCTCCCCAGCTAGTCATCTCCAAATGTTTTTTGAAAGCCCAGCCCTATGTCCTTCCACTACTACTTCTAGTCTGCTTGTGTAGTAGCCAAGCTTCTAGGACAGACTGGATACGCCAAAGGTGCATCACAGATGCTTTTTCTTCTACATCCAAGCATGCGCTCTCCAACTTTGTGTGCACAGGGACAGTTGCTTTATAATTAATGCATGTGGCTAAGTAATAGAGCCTTTGGTCTCCGCAAATATTAAGGAACATGTCTGAGCTACATAAAACCCGAATGTTTTCAATGAGGGGTATGGTGGGGCATTTTACCTGCTAAGAACAAAAAGGACATGAAATGAAATAGCAGAGATAATGACTGGAAATGCTGATTAAATTTATTACAGCTTGGACTTGTGAGTCTGAGGCTTCCCCATCCGCATTCTAGTACGCCCCACATTGTACAGACTCCCTGGACCAAATTCTGACTCTAGAAGCTCATGCGAGGCTCTCAGTAAAGTCAAAGGGGCCCATGCACAAGACCCTGGAGGCAGAATTTGGTCTCCTGAATTTATGAAAGCACAAGTATTACCCTCAATGAGGTGGTCCTCTTCAGTAATATGTACTTTCTCGATGATTTCCACTACAGAGCTGTTGCTGCCCTCTACCAGCCCACTGTCCTCTGCTGGTCCTGGTGATGGTGCCCCAGCATCTTCAGCTGCTGGAGGTGAAGGCCCCTTGCTCTCTTCTCGCCATGCAGATGGTAGCTCAGAGCTCTCCTCTGCTCCTGCAGGCAGGGGCTCAGTGCCCTCTGGCTCCTCCCTTTTACTGACCGAATCGATCTTCCCCTCTACAGCCAGAACCATGGCTGCAGCCTCCTCTCCTAGGAGATCCTTGCCTGTGTTTGTCTCCTCAGAGGCAAGACTCACATCCTCCACTGGGTCCAACTGTGATTGGTCAGCTATGGTTTCATGATCATCTGCAGTTGGGGTGTTTTCACCTGATGATGCTTCTAGTTATGGCGTGGCGAGGAAAGAAAAAAAAAAGAATTACAGATAACTGGTGAGTGGGCATGTAAGCTAGATGAGAACTAGACCCACAGAAGACCGCGCAAGCACTACCAATCAAAAAGCTCCCACCTGGCTACAGACAGTACTCCTTCACAGGTCTGCTGCTCTTACACATACCCAGTAAAGGATGGTGCTGCTCTTACATTAAAAAAAAAAAAAAAAAAGAAATTTTTGACTTGATGAACATCATATATTTTTATATGAAGAGAGCTGACCTGTTTACAGGTCGATGTCCTATTATATTTTGCCTTATGGATCTGAAGTGTGCAAAAGGTTGGCTGGTGATGGGATGCTGTGCAAGGAAGCACTTCTTCCTGCCCCAAACCAAGCACAGAATCAATGACCGGAGCAGGAGGGAGTTGCTGCCCTGGGCTGCATGTGGGAAACTTCTGGTGGTGCCTCCAGGTGGGCTGAACGAAAAACACTGAGAAGAACTTTCTCGTGCCAGAGGGTGAGCAGTGCCCACTTCTTAAAACAAAAACAAATTTGTCTGACTTTTCATCTACTAAACTACCATCCATAGTTCACTTTGTCTAATAAAACATTCAACAACAGGAAGCCGAATTAAAACTTCCACTTCTTTCATCTTTGATCAACTTACTGGCTAAGTAAAGCAATGGGCTGTTTTGGCAGACAAAATCTATGAATACAGAAATGGCAAAATTACTCTGACAGGTATTTAAGGATAAAAGTTGAAGACTCAAAATGAGCTATACCTACCTATCAGACTGACTTAATAGCTTTCTGATTAAACTCAGTTTGACGAGAGCTTATACTTAACCTTCTCCAAAGGAATGTCAGGATGAAAACTCTTCATGTATGAAATCTGTTTATATAATAATTACAAAACTGGACAAATTGTATTTCCTGAGAAAATGATGATTGCGGTGTCAAAGCCAGTGAGCAGAACCGTATGATACTTCATACACGCACAAATGAACTGTGAAAAAATGTAATACATCCTGCTCTTAAAACAGGTTCTTGAATATTGCTGCTCCTAAGATAATTTCACAGTTCTTTTGAGGCATTCAAGCAAAACACCTCCCAGGCAAGCATCACCCAGTTAGCATGTGCCTACAGACTTGGGGAAGGATGGCTAAGCCAGAAGAGCAAGGTCAGTCTGGACCGTCAAGACAGACAGAAAGCAACTTTGACTACGGGACACATAAAATCTCATTTTCCCTGGGAACTGTAAAACCATCCAAGGTCCAATCAGCCCCTCGAAATTCACAGACATAGAACTATTTATAACACAACTCAAAAAAAGGAGGTTCGCTCAGCTACACATGCCAGAGCACATGCCAGGGCAGCACCCTGCCTCCAACAGCTGCGGAGGAGCAGTGGAAAGCGCAGATGGACCTGGCCCACTGGGCTGTATTTCCATCCGTCAGTGGACATTCCTTTGTGAACCTGCCCAAGCCTCTTTTCGATCCTCTTACACTCTTAGCCTCCACCATGGCCAGTGGCAATGAGGTCTACAACCCACTTACACCCCCTGTAAAACACATTCTGGCTGGTTTTAAGCCTGCTGCTAGTCATTGCATCAAGTGACATAGGTCTTGTGTTACAAGAAACAGCAAATCTATTTCTCTGTTTACCTTCTCTAGATCTCTATCACACTTTGTCTCCCAGGCACTACTTTTCCTAAAACAAAACTCAATGTGAAAGAGATACCCTATCAGAATAACAGCAAGTAAGTCTTAAACTTAAGCTACTCTAAGCAACAACAACAACAAAAGTACCATATGCTACATTTCACGTGTTATTTTTTATCCCTTTAGACACTTCTCATGCCTTCATCTTGCTTGGTATTCAGTGGATAGGGAGCATTTAAAACCTACAGACAGAACTAAACGAGCCACAAAACCTCCATGTCATACAAAGTTTTCAGTTGGTATTACCGGTAAAAGAAACAATTCAAACCCATTATTACTAAGAATCTCCTGCAGCTGCTATAAACGTCTGCCCTGTTACCTCCAGCTAGCCCTTTCTTCATCAAGATCTTTTATGGGAATTGGATTATAAAATACTGCCATGAAATGCAAGACCTGCGCTGCTGGAAACCCTGGAAGCATTCCTCTGCTCTCATCTGAAATGCAAAGAATTCTCTAACACGGAAAAAGTAAATCCTCCCAGCAATCTGTTCAATACCTTTATCCTCAAGAAGAATGAACATCATGTGGCAGTCAACATTCCTAGGATGCCATCTAGTTTTTATTTTTAAATGTATAATTCTTATTTTCCTCGCTGTCAGCAATTTCAGCTAGAGAAACCATAAAAGCACAGTGAATTTAAGGGGGCCATGGCTACTGTGTTTTCCCCTTTGCCTTCTTTCTTTCCTTTCGGAAAAACCTCACATTTTTGTGACTTACACATGAATGAGAGGAGATTAAATACATTTTTTTCCCTATTAACACATTTATAGAAGTTTCTTTCAAATTATACTCTCTTACTAAACTAAATTAGAAAATAGCTAACATCTCTGGCCAAAACCTGCCCAATAAATAGACACCTTTCAGCTGTAATTACAAACTGCACTTTATCATTACCGTGACATTAGTTTATGTATTTAGTACACTTCATAACCTGTCCTAACATGCGCAGGTCTTTAGACAGAAGTCCTAAAATACTTAGAATAGTTACTTCAGTTGTTTCCAGAGCCCTTCAGTATTCCTCGGCAAAAATCTTTCAGTAGGGCATGGAAAGGCAAAGGAATTTGGTACATTGACCAGGTGAATAAGACAGCAGGTACAGTATAAAGAGATTTCTGCTGATATTTTCAGGAGGGCTCATCAGTTTGCAGAGGGCTCTATAACGGCACAGACAATGCTCACCCTGTTGTCTTCTCAACACTCAACCTGCTGTCCTCTGCCGTCACAAACCACAACACCGCCAGGCAACAAATGGAAAATAAACCCATGCAGAAAACACGGATGCTGCAGCCAGAGCAGCAGCAACAGATGATATTTAGAACACAAGGATACTGGGAAGAAGTGCGGTAAAAGGAAATGCAAAGAACTTTTACGCATCTATCTTCAGGATATATCTTTCTGGAGAGGTCGGTATCTGTGACTGCAGCATTTATGTTCTCAGAAAAGTGTTTCCAAACCTCCCTTGGCGAAAAGAGTTAAATATAATGAATAGGGAAAGAAAGTTTTGTTTAACTTCCACTGAATAGCAAGGATATTCTTATGGAGCATCCTACAAACATGCCTGGCACCCAAAATTAATCCCCTGTCACTTAAGCCAAATAAAGGGCACAGGAGTTATTGCTGGTGCTGTGAACTGTGTTGAGGTGCACGTACAGAAAAAGGAAGGATGGCGGGCTCAGGTATTGCTAGGTCACCCTTATTTTAGAGGGGAAAAAAAGCATTTGATTTCCAAAGTATTATACAAAAGGACCAACCGCGGGACTTGTCTGTAAATGTCAAGGAAAGAAAAGAAGGGCGCGCGGAGAGGCTCGGGGGCCAGTGCCCGACTCGGGCGCCGCAGCCGTTCGGAAGACAGGG
>VZZY01013871.1:344336-369165 GCA_013400335.1 Eurystomus gularis
CGCCGCTGTGGGGCAGAGCGGGCCCCAGCACGGGCGGGGGCTGGGGGCGTTGGGGGGGCCTTGGGCACAGCCGGAGGCGGCTGTCGCGATTCGGAGAGTTCAGGCCTTGTCCTCCTTGCACAGGCTGCCGGCCGCGCCCCGCGCCCGCCCCTGCCGGCTTCTCTGCCTTCGGTTTCCCCCGTGCACTATCGCAGGCTGCTTACAGGGCCAGTGTGCTAGCTGGAGGAAGAGGGAGCTGGTGCTGCGTTAGTAGTGCGGGCGAGGCTCAACTTTGGCATTTCCTGCCGTCTTCTTGTCTTTCTGTTCAAGCGACTCCGGCAGGTGTGGGTTTCTGGTTAGATAGCGGTGGTCGTCGCACCAACCTGTTGTGGGCACCACGCTCTCTTGTTGGAGTGTCAGCTCATACTGTCTGTGATTACTTGTTTCTGCTAATGGATGTTAGTGGGCGCCCTGGGGAGAAACATACTAGAAACCTGGCTTAGGTTTGCAAGGCAGAAGTGGTATTTACTTGGACTTGACTCCCTTGAGCTTTGATAAAGGCCTATCAAATACACTTAGATGTTACTGGCTGATATAAACAGCAGCAACAGTGCTTTAAGATGTACTTTCCTATTGTAAGATATATAGGTTAGAGGTATTTTTATGAAGTTGGGAAAACATAGTATCAGAAACCCCCTTATTTACAAGCTTTCACACACTCGTATGGTAGACCAGCTTTTCTTATTGCGTGTTGCAAATTGTAGGGCAGTTATTAAAAGTTTGCTTGTATTTGGAATTTCTTGTTTCCTTATGTTTTCCACCATTTTGAAAAATGTAGAGTAACGTACAGCAATACTTTTCTACATCTTTTTCAGAAAAAGTCCCTAGAGTCCATAAACTCAAGGCTTCAGCTGGTTATGAAAAGCGGTAAATATGTGCTAGGATACAAACAGACTCTGAAAATGATCCGGCAGGGCAAAGCCAAGTTGGTTATTCTAGCCAACAACTGTCCTGCTTTGAGGTAAGCAGATGTTGGAAAAACAGTTTTCTGTACAACCCCCCCGTTTAGTTGTAAAAATACAACATGTACTTTATGTTGATTGCTACAGTGGATTATTAATGCAGAGTACTTCGCTATCATATTCCAGGGTGCTATGAAATACAAGTGTTGGGTTGTTTGGTGTATAATGACTTCAGGTCTGGATGTGTTGAAATGCTTTCCAACTTTTCTTCGGCTTTTTAATTTGAAGAGTTTTCACTAGTGAAGATACTGGAAGTTTTTCAAACTGAGATAACGTTCATTAAAAGTATAGTGGGGATGAATTTCTATGTTTTTTCAAAGTAGGGCATTGGAAGGTAATTTTACAGGTAGGAAAATTGGTAATTGATACTGATTTAAAACATTTGAAGCACACAGAGTTTGCTGTCCAAGTAAGTTATAAGCTTAGGTTCCTGACCAGTGAAATTGAGAATGAAATCTTTACTAACTTGCTGATGTTTTCCTTGTTGAATTTCTGGACCTTTTTTGTCATCAAGGGATATTGACAGATTTCAAAAAACTAAATGCAGAAAACCAAAATTAAATGATGAGAAATGGCAGGTCTGTTACAGTAAGCAGCCTGTTAGTGGGTATCCCAGAAGTGCTTGAGGGGCGATATTGATGACTAGAATCTCCTGGTGGAAGTCAGAAGAGAAGGGAATATAGATCGACGTTTTTTTAAAGAAAAGGACACAGTTTCTCTCTCAGCTAGCAGCAGCCAGATCTGTTCAGTGTCTGACCACTGTGGATCAGCATTAGCAATGGTCATTGTTTGTACACTTTGGATTAGTTCCTACAACCTTTTGGAAGTCTGGAAGTCCTGAATCCCTTCCTGTAGAAATGAGCATGTGTAGGAGCAGCCTCAGAGATTTGCACTCCAGAAGTGAGTTTGCCATTACATACTTTAGCGCGCTTCTGCATAAGGGTTCCTGAGGCACAACGCAGTAGTGATGTTGTCTGGCAAGGAACAGATCAGTTTTTGTGTGTGGGAAGGAAGAGGGTAAGGTTCAGGTGGGGCTGGGGTTAAAGCTACTCTCGCTCTATTAGTCAGTCAGAATTGTTTATCAGTAACACCTAGTTCTTGAATTTCAGAAAATCAGAGATTGAGTACTACGCTATGCTCGCCAAGACTGGTGTCCATCATTATAGCGGCAACAACATTGAATTGGGTACAGCATGCGGAAAGTACTACAGAGTGTGCACGCTGGCTATCATCGACCCAGGTATGTCTCCTGCAGTATAGTGACCCAGTGGGGGGCATGTCAGTGGTTCCTCCATTCACCTGTGAGTAGCAGCACTGAGCAAGTAACATGCAGGGGTGATGACACACTTTGCTTTCCTTTTCTGTCAAGTTTAACTCTTAATTAAAATTCCCTCTGACCAAGATCCTCTTCTTGTTTTGTGAGTCCTAGGTTCTTAGAACCTGGAATTACAGCTGCTTATGTTTGAACATAGCTCCTTTTACTGCTAAACCCTGTGACCGTGCGTTTTCAGTCTATAATGTTTCAGTGACTGGGAAGCAACTTTGTGGTACATGTTTCTGAGACCATCAGCTAGAATATGAGCTTGTGCTACATGCTGCTTACACCAACCTTGTCTTTATCTAAGACAAAGGATTGTGAATTGTGATGGTTAATTTTTGTAACCTATTTTGGAAATTCACATATATGTAGGTGGATACTAATGCAAGGTTGAAAATTAAATGTTTTATTTTAAAACTGTAAGTCTGTGTGTAATTACTGTGGTTTGGTAGCACGCTTTGTCCCAGAGTTGCTCATGTTCCTCATATAGACTGCTAATTAGGTGACTTTTTGATCCCTTCCCAGAATCTTCTAAGAGAAGAATTAATCTTTTGTCCTGTTCACTGACCAAAATGCATACACATGGATTAATGATTTCTGTAGTAACTTTCACCAGATGTTCTCCAAGTGATACGTTTGAATTTGTTGTTTCTTCAGAAAACTTTGTATTTAAATACTTTCTATAAACTTAACTTTTGAAACGTTACTTTTAGGGTTTTTTTTGTGGGCAGGGAAGGAACTGCAAGTAAATCTTGCCACTGTGTAGTGTAATGCGAATATTCTCGCTGTCCTGATATTCCCGTGATCAGGGGAGGCTAGACATTCGCTATATTAAAACTATGCATTGTGTCCTCCAGGACTAGATTGTGGCTCTAGTACTGGCTTTGTAAATGCTAGTGACAGGTACATAATTATTGTAAAAAATAATGTGTATGGATGAGGAAAACAGTTTCAAGTATTTTTTTATCAAGCAATCAAAATTACTTTTTTTTTCTAAAGAGACTTGTCTCTCTATTGCTTTTAAGCTGTTTTATCGGTGTGTTGTGGTTGTTTCTTGTTTTGCGTTTTTTTTTTACTTTTTTGGCTTATTCATGAAAACAGATCTTTCTGTGGGTCCTCTTTTAACTCTGTTTTTCTTTTACAGGTGACTCTGACATCATCAGAAGCATGCCAGAACAAACCAGTGAGAAGTAAATGCTGTAAAAGGTGTTATTTCTACAATAAAACTGGTTACAGATCTGTTTTAAGAAAAAATTTGTATTATACCTTTGCTGGTTTTAGGGAACAAACTATATAAAGGAAGATTCATTACCACTGCTGTGTTTCCTGTTCTGTTAGAAATAACCTTCCCAGGACAAAACTTGCCTCTTTCTCTAGAAGTTGTGGATCTTGAGAGGTAAGTGGAGGAGGACTTGATCATGGCAACTATGGTGCCAGTTCCCACTTGGGTTTTTGTTTTGGAGTGTTAACGTGAAACCAGGCACAGCGTGATGTACAGCAGCGAATTTGGGATGTTGGTGGGGGGTCCCAAAGGGTTTCCTTACTAAAAATGCACTTTTTACCAAGTTAATCACAAACACTAATGCAAATTATCCCCTTTGTCTTTTACTTCCAAGAGAATATGTATCTGTCAAGTGGCAAGTTTGATAGCTGCTAGACATGATGTGTAACATTTTCAATAAGGTACCAATGAACTTTTCAAAGCACATTTTAAATTGGTCCCTTTTTTTAGTTATTTGAAGATGTTATGCTAGAGACAGATGAGTTGGTGTTGTCCAGTCGCTATTGCCCTGGACATTGGTACCTGAGAGATCTGTGCCTGCTTTGTGCAAGACCACAACTGCAGGATGTTCCCCAGTAGTAGTGATTATTAATTGAGGTGCCAGGGCTTTGCTGACATGCAGTAAAAGAAACGCTTAATGGAAATCAGCATGCACTGGTTCCTTGCAGAACTTGCATTTTGTTTGCCAAAGTATGCTGAAGCACAGGGTGCATTTTAAAGCTTGTTACGTATCCATGCACATTTGTTAGCTGATCCGAGAGCACTTAATCTAGCCTTGCTGCAACTACTGCTTCTGGTATAGAATGGATGAAGTTGTGTATTTCTGGGGTGCATTAAGAAGAGAGTGAGCAGCAGGGCGAGAGGTTCTCCCCCTCTGCTCTGCCCTCGCGAGGCCACATCTGGAGTACTGTGCCTAGTTCTGGGCTCCCCAGTTCAAGAGAGACAGAGAATTACTGGAGAGAGTCCAGTGGAGGGCTACAAAGATGAGGGGACTGGAGCATCTTTTACAAGGAAAGGCTGAGAGCCCTGGGGTTGTTTAGCCTGGAGAAGAGAAGGCTGAGGTGATCTGATCAGTGTTTTTATAAATATCTGAAGGGTGGGTGTTGAGAGGATGGGGCCAGTTCAGTGGTGCCCAGTGATAGGATGAGGGGCAGTGGACACAAACTGGAACACAGGAAGTTCCACCTCAACATCAGGAAAAACCTCTATACTGTGATGGTGATGGAGTCCGGGAACAGGCTGCCCAGAGAGGTTGTGGAGTCCCCTTCTCTGGAGAGATTCAAAACCCACCTTGATGTGATCCTGTATAACCTGCTCTAGGTGACCCTGCCTTAGCAGGGGGGTTGGACTAGATGATCTCAAGATGTCCCTTCCAACCCCTACCATTCTGTGATCCCATTTGGCTGTAGTAAAGCGGCAAACCAACGTGTGTCAAAGCAAAAGAGGCAGTGTTGGTGTCTCTACGTATTAAACCACAGATTGGGGTCAGTTCAGGAGAGAGTTTAGATTGTGCTATTGCTGTGAAAGTAAAGCTAGCAGAAGCTGTTCCTGCTGAGGGGACGGAGTAAAACTTCAGAGTCACTTCAGCTGGCCACAATGGCTGAAGCAATTTCTGGTTTTGTTTGTGCCTTGGTGTTTTACAAACAGGCACGCAGCCAGTTGTATTGCCTAAAGAATGTTTTCAGGGTTAAAATACTAGTTGCATTGAGGAAATTAGAGAATCACCGAATGCTGACCGAGGAGCAGCAGGGAGAAACTACATGGTCTGGATGTGGTAAGAGAACAAGTACTGGAAGCTTTGGATTGTGATACCCTGATAATCCAGCAGACTTCCCACTCTGCATGTTTACTTTCATCACAGTTTCAACACGTGTGTAAATTTGTATTTTTACTTCCAACTGATTTCAGTCTGCTTTTGTTTGAAGAATATAAGTGAAACCTGAATGCTGTCCCACTTGTTCTGTTTTTATGTATGTACATATAGAACTATGTATAGATAGGGTGCTTTAACTAGCAGAGTGAGCGGAGCAGCAAGCCAAATAAATTCATACCCTAAAAGTACTTCAAGACATGGAGGTTTCACTTCAAAAAATAACGGCATTTTATTATTTTGCATAGCTTATTTCAGTTGTTTAGTTCTGCTTAATTAGAATTTTTGCTAGTTACTAAATCATTTTAATATATATAATTTTCAACATTTCTTATCTGCGATCAATGCAAGACAGAACACACAGTATATAGCTGCAGGGATCCAAAACATTCTTTTCAACTTCGGACACAAGGATTTGTATTTTACTTTGCACCAGTTTAAGAAAATAGTTCCGACAAGTTTGTATGTATAAATACACAGTGTCGTATACACTTTAAGTTCTGATCAGTACTTTAGCCTGTTTTCCAAGTCTTCCATTCTCTTCGTCATTTCTTCCAGTAGACAGAAGTTAAGGAATGGAGCTACTTACACAATGCATTCATAGACAAACAGCCTCAGCTGCCTGATTGCTGCGGTCCATAAACTTGTTTCTCTTTGTTGTTACCCTCTGACTCGCAGCAGTTTCTGATGTAACACTCTCCTCTATCCTCTTGTTCTGCTTTGATAGCAGAGCTGAGAAAGCCGCGTGAAGCCCCAGCCATTAACAGGCACACCTCGACACAGAGCTCATGCTGCAGCTTGTTAAAAAGGCTGGTGCTTCTGAAAACTGCCCGTTTTCCTCTTTTTTTTTTTTTAAAGGGAAGCTAAATATCCTAGTTAATGCTGTTTAAAAAATTCTTCACTTGCAGGGAGAACTAAATGTAAGCTAACAGTAGATTATAAAACTGCACAGAGCTCCATGGCTGCAGTAAGAAAGTCTGCTGATGACCTTGTACTCCTGCCCTGTGGTGTGTAGTGTGGGGTGCTGTTTTTACGAAGCCAGTGGTTTGCTGAACACCAAGGATGTGGAAAGAAGCTATAGCAGTGCAAAGCACTGCACAGTGTCACTTTCCCGATGAGCACCTCTAGCTGACAGGAGCAGGAGGATGTTGGTACGTACCATTTACTTGACCGCTTCGCTGCAAGGGCTCTAGTAAGGCTGGAGCAAGGGGAAGCTGAGAGGAAGAGGGGACATAGCATCAAGAGAGGACTGAAGGCAGCAAGGCTTGTGCAATGTTTCTCAAGTGTTTTCAGAGGCAAAGTTGAAGCAGCAGAAACTGCATTCATCTACTGATAGAAAAAGTTAAATGTACTTGGATACAAATCATCAACAGTGTGGACTGGTCCCTCTAACTTCATATTCTGTAATCCCTGGGATGGCGACTGGCCAGCAGTCTTCTGCAGTTACCGAGAACTAGTGTTACCACTCAGTATCTGAGCCACTCTTCAGGTAAGACAGAGAAATGAGGTTTGTAATAGAGAGGAAACTGGATAATTCTTAGTCTCTTCAAAGCTGCACAGTGCTCTGGGGAAGTGCTTGGCACTGTTCCTACCAAAACGGGTAGGTCTCCAGCTCAGTTTCAACAGCTTTTCCATCACCTTGAGTCCTTCTCAGACTAAACTGAAAAGCAAAAAAGCATATGTTGCTAAGCTCTTGTTTTCTTTGATTCTGAGTAAGCTCAGAGTTCCTCACAGCCCAGCTGCAGGGGCTCACACTAAAGAGCCTAAGGCTCCTCCTGAAGGGGGAAGGAGTGGTCTTGTCAGCATGTAGGATGGAACTGCGTGTGTCTGGATAATTGTCTTCAGGGTGTGGGAAATGATATCTACAGGTTTTTCTCTGAAGTCATTTTGAGACTTAGGAGAAGTTTCTACTTACAGTTTCGGGAAGTATAAATGTTGATGAGCATCTGATGAACCTAGCAATAAACTTACATGATGGCTTTCTCCCCGTTTATCAAGTAATGGTACTTTTTATGGAATAATTGAATCAAGTGATCAGAACATGATTCCTTAAGCTACCTGCTGAAGGATTCACTTGGGAAGGTGAGAGAGTGAGCAAGGCTGGCTGCTGCAGTTACACAGAACAGCTGGAGGTAAGCTCTGAACTGGTAAGCAGTATTTTGCACCACGTTAATGGGGCCCTCTGACCTTGCCTGCCGTCTGGACCACTGAGGACTCTGCTGGCCTGAATCTGGACCAACTTAACTCCACAGGTTCCTCAGTCTGAAGCTGTTCTTGTCTAGGAAGCACAGTTACGAGCTGTTGGTATCACTGCACACTTCTGTGCAGAAAATATGTGCTTAGTGATCTCGCACAGTTACAAAACTTAAATAGTAGATATGTCTTCTTACTATTTGATTAAGCAGAAGCAGCTTTCATGAAGAAAACAGGTATTTGCTGCATAAATACTGCATGATGCAAAATACTGCAGAAAGTTGTATTGCTGATTTGCTGCTGTTGTCTCCTGGGTCATTTGGTGGATGTTACAAATGGTGTGTAAAGGCTACTGTACCAACAGTACTAACAGCTCTCTTAAAAAGACTAACCTGGGGGGGAGCCATCGACCTGCACTTGGCTAATTTTTACCTGCATATTTGTTTATGCAAAATTAATCAGACCTCAGTCCTCTGAATTACTCTTTATATGGAGTATTGTTTTAAAAGAGTTTCCGCATCTGGTGCTTCAGCAAGCAGTTCAGAAGGGAAACACCTCCTGTGTGCTGATTCCTGTAGCCAGCAGACGCGATTTCGATACCATCTGGAGACATAACCCAAGCATAGAGTGTTAGTCTTGAATTTGACCAGTCATTTATTTGCTGTCCCTGAAGGTGTTTTACTGTTTGGGATTATTAAAAGCTAAGATCCCTATTAATATTCTGGTGAAAGAAAGGCAGATTTTAAATCTTAAAAGCCCAGCTTCTTGGAGATTAACATTATCTACTACGTAGTTTAGCTTTTCACTACAGTAGATTGATTTGAGCCATGGAGACAGCTCAGGCTTAGCGTTACAGTTTCTTTTAACCTGCCCCCCTTATATGTAAGATAATTATTCTGAAAGGATATATCGCTGGGTGAGTTTTCTCACTTCATTGGTTGCATAGTTCTGGAATGTCACAAGGTTTTCACATTTGCACTGGTCTTTATCTTTTGAGGCTTTTGCTGAAAAAGAGAAACAGTCAAGCATAAGCTAAATGCTGAATAAATGGAATGGGATGGGGGAGGAAATGACAAAGATTTATAAATGCAGAACAGGTTTAATACAGCTTTCTGTTCTAAAAACAGGCCAACATCCAAAGGAATGCTCTGGGGCAGGCTGTGTTAATACTGGAAAATAGTATACAATGCTTAGGCCTATATATTCAAAGAGCAGTCTGGATTATTCTAAACAAAGGTCACCTGATTACCTGTTGTTCTTGTGGAGTGAGTGTGACTGTCTTCAAAAAGGTACTTGTGGTGTATTGCAAGATTGGGACAGGCAATGACATCTGTGATGGCTACTGTGGTTGATTCAGGTCCTGTAGGAAACCCCCCAAAAGTCTAAAAATCAAACCCACTTCACTTAATTATAGAGTATTTTTTTCTACTCACATGCACTGAGTTCTCCTTAATTAGTGAGTAATCTCACTGATTGCAGTGAGGATCATTCATGAAGAGGACTAAGGATACAAAGATGTGAAGGAACCAAGCTGTTAGGCTGTATTTACTGTATACATGACTTAAGTTGTGTTGCAGAACTGAAAGGGAGTAGTGAAGGTTCCTGTGAGAAACAGAAGTGATTTAAAGCTGAACATGCTTTAAAATATCAAGCACAGTGTTGAAATACAAAGCTTCCCCATCAAGTAATTCATTTGGATGGTGTGAGGAGCGTGCAGCCATGCGTTTGTTACAGTCAGTCTCAAATGTTTTGTACAAAGCAGGTTCGAATTGCAGAAAGGAGAGTGGCTTGCAGGGGGTAGGAAGGGGAATGGCGTGAACAGTTCTCATAGGTGGATTGTTAGTGTTCTCTACAGAAGGTGGAATGAAGAGGCAACTTAGCGTTGAACTGGGGAGACAGCAGAACACTGAGTTAAAACAGCCAACCTGAAGGCTGTGAACCAGTCTTAGGAAGCCTCCCAGATGACGGATCCTGCTGGTGAGCTGACTCTCTCAAGGCTGGTGTGGAAAGAAATTGCCAAAGGAAATGAGATTGCAAAAGGACCAATAAAAACGTTCACATTCCTTAGAAATGGGGATGTTTCTTACCAGGAACTCAGTGTTTGTCTCTCACAATGTGAAGAATGCCTCATGCCTGTGCAGTTTAGAAGAGGTCCAGCATTGATGGAAACTCCAGGACTAACCCTTCAACTCAGACTATCAGAGGAACTCCTCCGAAACCAGAAGTGCTTTACAAATTAATAGCAGTGAAGCAATCTGACAGGACAGCAACCTATTTTGTGTCCCTTAGTGAAAAATGGGTGCATGTCTCATTGCCATCCATCAGTCCTTTGGGGTGAAGTGAGTAAGAATAAGAATAAAAATAAAAACTGCTTGGCGAAGGAAGAAATCTAGCCTCCGTCTGTTTTCCCCTTTATAATGGGAAACATCGATCCGGGAGTTGGGAGTGCTTTGGTGGGAAGGGTGCAGTAGAGTTTATTTGATGCACTATAGTTATAAGCAGAAATACAAGTTTCTAATTAATGAAGCACAGCCTTTAAAATGTAGGAATTTATTTCAGACTCCACGTGCCCATCTTGTTAGTCCAAGGGTTTCTGGAGAGTAATGGAAAGTTATTTTCTATGTAGGTGTAACCACCTCGAGTCATTGTGTGCTCTACCCCTTTCTTACCGCAAGAGGGGAATGTCGAGGCAGCTTTGGTTCCTCAAGAACAGGTTCTTACCTAGAAAATCAATGCTTCACCTTCAGCCAACTGTAGAGCCCTTAATGGCCCAGATGAGCTGAAGAACATACATTTAACAACTGTACGATGTGATCAGCTACGCCAGGGGAGCGGATGGAGCGCCTGGGGCTCCCTCCTGTGAATGTACCCAGAGTTCCTTCACCGAAAGTGAATGCATGAGGGTAGAAGGTGATGGTGCAAACTCTCCTGATGTACCATGAAGATGGAGTAGGAAGGTGGAAGATGCTTCTGGGCCCCCACAGGTTTGTTATAGCTATAGGGATCTCTGTTAGTCTAGTGAATTCTGACATGCATGGTAATATGTAGCTGTGCTAAGTTGCACTGGGAAGGACGTGAGACCCTCAGGGTGCGGGATGGAATCCCTGAGCATGAGGAACAGGGAATGAACAGAGACAAGCTGCTGAGTAAGAAGACCTGAGTTCAGTGGGCAGAACAACGGTATTTTTATATCTATCAAAAAGTCTGTGTGGGAACCAGCTGGTGGAAGGAACAGGTTTTGGAGTAGAGTTCAAGGCAGGATGTGGGATGTGAGACTTCCAGTGTAGGAGGGAAGAAACAGGTAAGATGAACCTTGAGTGTTTGATCCTGAGTAATGACTTGCTCTGGAAGCCGTTTAAGAGCTATAGGCTAGTGAGGAGGCTGTCTAGGAAGGGCAGAGGAACTGACTTGTGTGAACTTTGGACACTGGGCTGGTATAGACAAGTAACAAGGATTCATTTGTAAGGGAGAAGAAGGAATACTGACAGATAAAGAGGTATCTATCTGGTAGAGGTGTGACAGAAGGTCTCCAGTTTGGGATGGGAGTTGGGCATTTCAGAAACTCTTCCTCAAGCTTCAGAAACTGGCTGGGGCCCAAGGATTTCTGATATTGTCACCTCTGTAAAGCTGCGAATAATCAGATGAGTAGTGACAGAGGCTGCTACCCCTGAGTCCCTTGGTGAAGTCAGTGCAGTGAACATAAATATTTAAATTTGTTGGGGAACAATGCTAAAGTTGGGTGTTAGGTTTTGTTACAGAACACTAAAAACCAAAGTATTTTGTTAGGAAAAGCCTGTGAGAAAGTGTCTTCAAAAGTAGTGGCTGAGTGCAGCAGTGATAACAGTCTGCAGGTTGGAAGGAGAACAGAATGTTAACCAGCAGGCTACTGAGTACTGTCATGTGATCAGGGCTGGGGGCTTGTGACAAAAATAGTATGTGACCATATAATTAAAGGTTCCCATAATGCACGTGCTCAGAACAGGGGTGAAGAAGCAGTCGTTATGTGTGTATTATGTATGATATTACTGTAGCCTTGTTAGTGCTTCCAGTCAGATGAGAAATGAACATTAACTAAGGTAATGAATTGGAACCTTCCAACTGAATTCCTCTTCATAGGAAGTAAAAGAGAAATTCACTTTTTTGTACTACTAGTTGTCAAGAATAATTAATAATAATCAGCAGCTATTCTGCAAGGCTGATGCTTTCTTGCAGGATACAAGGAAAAAGCCTTACCCCCAAAAGAGATTTAGAGGGCTCCTGCTTTGCTTGGAAACATGCAGCCCATCCACAGCTGGGACTGGGGATGAGAGGCTGTAGCGGGAGTCCATGAGGTTCAGAAGGTCTCCCACTGCCCTCACAGGCTGGAGCTTCAGAAGTCCTCAGCTAAGGCTGGAGTAAAAATTAAATGACTGCTGTTGCAAAGAAAGGAAAAAATTTAGGCTCTAAACCAAAATGGGGGGAAGGGGGGGGGGGGCAAGGAAGAACTTTCAGCTTGTGTAACAACAGTCTTGGAGGCAGAGTTTCTGGTGGAATGAGTGGCTGAGCAACAAGTAGTCCTGGAGTGCCCAGAAAAAACAAGGCTGGGTCAGTCCTCAGTTCACAGATGTGAGGCATAGCCTGTTGGTGAGAGAGGAGGAGGACAGAAGCTGAGGCACCCGTTCTGCCCAGTTACTAGAGGTATAGTCTGGAAACTGCCACAAAGAGGCAGGATTTACTTATTTTTCATATGGTAAGTAATGTAGTTAAGAAAAAGAAAATTGTGGTTGCTAACCACCGCTGTGGGTACTTAAGGGATGCATTTTCACCACCGAGCTCTGGGGTTTGCTAATGAGAGACAATTATTATACTGGCTGCCAGATAGTTTTGGCTTTGGCATCTCCCCAAGCTTTTAAGATGATATGCTGTCAGCAGCAGATTTTCTGTCTAATAAGAAGGTTAATTGAGCAGACTTGGTTTCATGTTATCATACTATTTTCTATTTCGGAAAGATGGAACTAGGGCTTCTTAGGACTGAAAAAAATACAAAGAATGTACAAACTAGGAAATGTTCTCAGATTCTTTTTTTTTTTTCCCCAAGATTATTCCTTGACATCTGCACGAGGAAGAAATGCACTGCTGCTTGCCAGCCAATTTTGCACAGTAATCTTAAAGAAGAAAATCAAAATTGTTCACATTTCATTCCAAGAAAAACTACAAAAGCTAGTGAAAAATCAAATAATCTTGCACAATTCTAGTGCTATGACTAATTATTCACAGCGATGTTTCTGAATTTTGCTTCAGGTACCAGTTTGAATGCGCAGATAATACCGAGTCCTGGGAATGTGCAAGTGGTAGAGACATGCTGTCCTAGCTCTGGCTGAACAGCTTTTGTCCCAGCTCACATTCCCCCTTTGCCTTGCAAAACTTTACCTAGGAATGTTTACATCAGAGGCTGTTTGTGCCAGAGTGAGGAAGGGTGCTTTCTGAAACAAACCTTCTACGTTTGTGGAGCAAAACCTGGACCTTATGCATAACTGAGATCCACTCTTTGTAGCTCTGAATGTGTTCAATGAACTACTTTTAGTCTGCTATAAGTATGTACAACAGCTCTTGATGATTTGTTTTGCTGTGGTTTAGGTTTTTGCCACTGGTCTTAAGAGTAATTTTTTTTTGTTCTTATTAAGACATTACAAATTCCTGATTATTTTCCCACATTCCTAATGAAGTAGCTCATGCTTCTTCAGCAGGGTGGGGTTCAGTGCATGGCTGACTTGGATGTAGAAGAAGAAAGGGGAGAGAGCAATTGATTTTTCTGGGCACAAAAGTGTACAATTTGTGCAACCTTTATGAAAATAAAGGAAAGACTATTATATACCTTTACCTGGTGACAGATAAGGCATATACACTTCTCACATACTAAAGGGCAGAAAAAAATCCTGTGACTGACATGCCGTGCAATGTCTGACACCAATGATCTATGACCTAGACTAGTTGTCCTTTTAGGCCTGCAAAAAATCTGTAAGCATTCATTCCTGTTCTGTCTCAAACTGGAATACTCTTACCTTCACAGATTTGGGCTCTTAGCTCTTCACTTATGTCCTCCATAGCAGTAAAATCCTCAGCATAGAAAAGATGTTTATATGGTGGCTCAGAAGCAATTTCCAGCAGCTCTTCCTCAATTGCTTTTCCTATTCCAATGGCATAGATAATTATACCTAGATTCAAAAGAAATTGCACGTAATTGTTACATCAGCATTTCCTTTCACAGAGAAACACAGGTTTAGAAAATATGAGCAGTAGTCATTTTAGAGAGAGAAAGGGAGAGCACAAGGAATGTATACACTGCATAAATTCAAAACTGGTTTTGAACAGGCATAATATGCTTTAGTTACAGAGAGAAGTGTAGAAACTCACTGCTTTGCTGTAACTGAACAGTTTTTAAGATAAAGAGATGACAGTTGCCTGGCCACTACTGATGGTAAATGAGCCTAGAAAGAGTACTGCAGAACATCCAAGAGAGGCACACAAGCCAGCCTTGCAGTTGCACTGAAAGCTCCTGGTTTGTGTGTGTCTGTGTGCAATAAAGCTAATGACTGGGCTGATGGGAAAACCTGTTATGTATTAGCAAATGGGGCAGAATCCTGGAAGATGGCAGTAAGTTTTTTAGAAAAATATAAATACTGAGTGTTTAATCAAAATCCTCAGGAGCACAGGGAGACTAGATTCTTGCACTCCAAGCGACACTAGTGGGCTGGGAAGCACTGCAAAGGCACCTACACCTATGAGGGTAAGAACAGGGGAAAACAAGTGGTTTGTGGGGCTAGGAGAGAAACAGCCTTACAACAGGGATGCTTGGGAGAAGCATTTCCCCAGCAGGGGTGCTGGGGAGAAAATAAATGAGGATGTGTAGTTTTCTTCACTCTAAAAGCAGGGAAAGAGGAGGTGGCTCACAGGTCTCTCACCAGACATTTCAAACAAGCGATGAATACAAAACATAGTGATCTTCCATATCCCCCTTTTCAACAGTTATTTATTAATTCTCACTAATATATAATCTGAGACAACATTTTTCTTTACATCTGTTCTGTCTTACAAAGTGTCCACAACTAGTACTGATTTTGTGATTCATAATACAACTATAGCTTCATAGTAGTTCAAGAGCAGAAGCTTCTTTCTCAGCTAGCTGGTTTCAGATAAAATTTAGGTGAGGAAGTTTGATATCTCTTTATTATCATGGGATAATAACAACTATGCACCACTGAATTGCAGCTTTACACTTTTTGATGAAGAATCCTGGGCCTGATAAGATCATTTTCCAGCTCTTTACGATTTGACATAAGCATCTCCTTACTTTTCAGCGTGATCTGCCTACCACTGCACTTTAACCAGGAAAGTAAAACGTTCACCAGAAGCTGATTCAATTTAGTGAATGGACCAGTCATGCTGAGGTCTGTTGCTTTTTAAAGACTTGGAGATATCAGTGATAAAGCATTCAAGGCCAATTTCATATTCAGCATTACTACATCGCTTATGCTGCAATTACACAGGGGATGGATTTGGCTTGTAGCGTTACAAATATCAGTGTAAGCAGTCTGGAGATGAGGTTTCATTCAGCTAGTGAGCGCAGTTGGCTTGTACTTCTTTCCTTCCCCAGTCTGGTAAATCCTCTGTGTACTTTCCCAGATCTCACTAATTAGCATATAAATCTTTGGGTTTGTTTTTAATATTTTAACACCACTTGGTTTGTATTTCACTGTAACGGCACTCTTGTTAGCACATGCTCTTCTCATATCCTTGGACATTTTTCCCTTTCCTCCTTACAGAGAGGTATCAGTGCTGACCAACACTATACTAATCACTTGTCAAGTTAGGATTGATATTATCGAGTCAATAAAACAAGAACAGAAAAAAGATGTGTAGCATCTTCTAAAGTCTGGCAATTTTCTCTGTGTTGTGGGCTGTCAGCCGTGGTTCTTAAAGCGGTTTCTCATAACATAGAAAATGTTTTGCAAAGAATAAAAGGGATCCTTTATTTTCTGGAAAAGTTTTGAAAATTTTCAGTTGACTCTGCTGAACAGTTTCTGTGAAGCTTCTCTCAAACATTTGCTTCAGAGCTAGTCCTGTCATGGAACCTCGCCCCATGTATTTCATTTGTGATACAGATGTCCTAGAGGATGGATTTTTGCCCAGATATATTCTAAATTAAAAATCACCAGGTTTCAGTTATATTTCAGCATATCACCTGATAAGGTAGAAACAGAAAGACAGCACTACAGCTATATGCTTTCATAAAAAGGACCCACCAGCACTGTAAAATTAGTTAAAAATACAGAATATACATAAATAAAAAGACAACCAATTATTACCATAGTATTTCTCAGGAGGATACATTTCTGCATTTTGAAGAAACTTTTTCCCAGATCTCTGTATCAAATGTCTACCCTTAGAGGATATGTTCCGGGCACTGCGTGGTGTGCCATGTGGGTAGTACCGCTACCTGGGGATGGCACGGAACCCCAGTGGTCAGACACTCATCATGGGTCCTGCACTAGGGATGACTTACACAAGAGCAAAGGCCCCCGTGAACTCCAAAGATCCATGTTCTGTTTCAGTGGTCACTGTACCAGCCAGACCGCTATGGTAAATGCTCTCTTGATTAGCACATGCTGCAGCACATCCATACTATTAGCACCATGTCTGCCTTTTAGAATGAGTCACAACCACCTCCACTTACCATTTCGTTTTGCTCTAGCAGCCCACTCAGAGACTTCATCTTGGGCTCGTCCATCTGTAAACACAATGGATATTCGAGGGACATTTGCTGAAAATGGTCTTGCTCCTTCTGTTTCTGTGAAGCTTCTCTCAAACATTTGCTTCAGAGCTAGTCCTGTCATGGAACCTCGCCCCATGTATTTCATTTGTGATACAGCTTTCTTCATGTCTTTGGCTGAGCTGAACTGCCTTAACGTAAACTCAGTGCGAACTTCAGTGGAATACTGAAGCAAACCAACTCGAGCAGCTTTAGGTGAAATCTCAAGTGAATCCAAGACTCCCAAGACAAATTGTTTTACAATTTCAAAATTATCCTCTCCGAGACTTTTTGATCCATCAATCACAAACACCAGGTCAACTGGGCCTTCAGTGCATCCTGTGAAATAAGCAGCAGAGTGCTCAGATCATGAAAAAAACTCCACAAAGCTGAAAAAGGAATGTGGATACCCAGGGACTGCACAAACTCAGAGATCACCTGAAGTACCTTGTTCCTGGCTCATCCAACTTCGCCAAGCATGTTTAAAGATGTTGTGTACAGTCTACATCAAAAACTAAGAGTCTGCCCGTGACTGAGAGTTTAACGAAAGCATAATCACAGTGAATACTTACCGAACATACTGCTTTGCAGAATACAACTCTTAAAGCAACAATCTGCAAATTTTAAGAATGACTATTAAGTGGACAGAACTGCGTAACTGAAGAACACGGCTAGGATACAGAGATAGAGTTGCCATCATTTTCTTTCAGGGATAGGCCAGTATGCTAACTTTACTTATGTGTAGGTGACCAGCACTGAAAGACATGGAAGACAATCACGGGAGCTGTGTTTGTGTTGCAGGCTGTACAAAGAAATGAGTCAGTGAAGCCACCTTGTAATAAGGTGAAAATCTAGGAGTTGTATTTAGAGTGGCAAAAGCTAAAGGGCCTGGGGAAGGCTGAGTGAGAGGGGTTAGGCAGCCTGCCCTAGATCTTAGGGGGAGGTTCAAGTCTGGGGACAAAACAGACAATGCACATATATTTATAACACAAACTTAAACCTCTAGTGGCAGAAAAAACAGATTAAAAACTAGAGGTGAGACAGTAAATGACAGAAATGTGCCTTGTTGCTACACATGGATCAGAAGGGTTTATGTAAGTTTTTTTTCATGTAACTCTCACAATCTTGTAATTAGAAGGCTTATATATTACTGAAATTAACCTTTTTCTGGTTTACCCATTAAAGCCAGGAGTTTGTCAGAAGACTGACAAATTTGGAATTCTCATACTTTTTGGCATGTGCACATGCAAAAATCAAAGCAGTTTGTAGGCATCATGCATCCACGACAAGGTTGGGAATTTAGGGACGGGAGAATGTCTTCAAAGCTGCAGACTGGTTCTGCCAGGTGTTTTGTTTAATTCTGGAAAGCAATTGTGTCCAGCAGGCATAGGCTAGTGTGCTTTGTGCAAGGGGCTGGCTGCAGAGATGCTCAGCTTCTGTTCGATCAGTGTAACTTTCAGGGAGAATTTGCAATATTAAGGAATGTAAGATTTGCATCTTAGTCTGGAACAAATGAACTTTGTCCCCACTCACCTCTGATGTTTGTATAGTAAGAATGCTGTAAGCACTATACATGAGAGAGTTGTGCAGCAGAAATTACTGTGACTGCAGAAATTACTGAAGATCTCTGTTACCAAGGAATTTTTAGCTTTAAGCTTGGGCTTTTCTTTTTAGACAATAGCTCTATTTTAAAAACTGCTGTCCAAGAATTCCTTTCTGCAGTGTTCTGAGAAAAAGATGTGTCACACGTACTAAGGTGATGGAAATGCAATGAATATGAGTATTTGAACTACCTCAAGATCACTGGGTAAGTCAAGATAGAGCAGCAGTTCATGGTGAATGGTTTTACTCAGGATTGCCATCAGCCACGAACATGTTACCATTCCTTTGGTAATAACTGTCTCACCAACTACGGAATCCATTTTTGCAGAATAAATGTTTTTACCGAGTTCCAGTAGAATAATGTCTCCTCCAGGTATTAAGGGGTGATGAGATAAATGCATGTCATACTCTAAGCATGTCATTTTAGAAGATAAGCAAATAGAATTAACGATATTTTACAATAGAGTATATAAAGATAAAAGCTCCACAGTATATGAATCTGATTAAAGTGCACATTCCTTGATAATAAGATTTTACTTTGACTTTTTTCCTGATGTTTGGAAAGAATTGTTATTGTACCTGATGCTTTATCAAAACAACTGTTCCACTTTGTTAGTTTTTTGCTTATCAAGTTAATTTTTCAAAGCATTTTCCATCACACTCACATATGCTTTGGGCTTTCAAATTTTAGATCATTTCTGAAATAAGGCATTTTTTGAAGTAAGGCATTTGAAAGGAGGTCAAGTAATTTTAGAAATCAAGGAAGCAAACGCTTTCTAAATAAAATGTACTTACTTCTGCATGTTTTCTGATCCTCTTTTAGTACATATCCCTCCTGGCATTTGCAGATGTATGAATCATCATTATTAACACAAGCATATTCACAACCATGGGCAACTGATTTGCAGACATCTTTATCTAGGAAAAATTGAAATGTTTATATGTATTCTATTTAACATACTTATACATTGAAAGACTCCAAACATCTAGTATAGGAGGATAACATCTTTGTTCATTTATGTAGCAATGCCAGAGAAGAGTGGTTGACAGACATGTTGGGTTACTCACTTCGACATGTTTTCCCATCTTGCCGTAGGACAAAACCATCATGGCACTGACAGCTGTATGAATTGTTATTATTAATGCACACATGTTCACAGCCATGGTCAATGGATTTACACAGGTCTTTATCTGAGAATTTTTAAGAGAATTTCTTTATTAGACCATTTCTCAAATGCAAAACTATCAAGAACAAGCTTTGAGTGAAATTAAGTCTACTATTTCTTCTATGACTGAAAAAAAATACTCCCCATAAAAGTTTCAGCTACTCACTCCTGCACGTTTTTCTGTCTCGTCTCAATATAAATCCCTTGTGACACTGACACGTGTATGAATCGCCAGTTGTAACACAAATATGTTCACAACCATGGTTGACCGTTTTGCAGATATTTTTACCTTGGAATAACAAAAATTATGTTTAGCATAGTTGCATAGTGCATTTCATTAACAGATCAGGAAGTACAAAATAGAAATTGAACAACTTACTCCTACAAGTTTTCCCATCTTCCCTCAGTATGAAGTCCTCACGACACTTGCAGATATAGGAATCATCAGTATTAACACAAATATGTTCACAGCCATGGTCAACTGAGTTGCAAGCATCTTTATCTGAGAAGAGTGGATGGAATTTATGAGGGGAGGTTCGTTAGGGAGAGATAATGTCTTTTATTAGCCAGCTCAAATAGCTGGAAATCACAAGTATATGCATGTGCAAACACTCACAGCCACAACACTTAAAAGCCTCACACAGAACCATACTTTTATAGCACAGGCTACTCACATCTACACGTCTTTCCATCTTCCTTCAGTATGAATTCTTCATGACACTGGCAGATGTATGAATCTTCAGTATTCACACAAACTTGTTCACAGCCATGGCTGACTGAATTGCAAGCATCCTTGTCTGCGAACAAGGAACAAGAGTTGGTAGTCAACATACATCAGCAGAGGTCTTGATCGTATGTCTAATTCATCAAATGAAGTTCTTTTGCTACTTACTTCTGCATGTTTTCCCGTCTTCTCTCAGCAGAAACCCATCATGACATTTGCAGATGTACGAATCATCGGTATTAACACAAACATGTTCACAGCCATGGTTGACTGATTTGCAAAGATCTTTATCTGAAAACAGATGACAGCTCTCGCTGGTTGATGCATTTCCACACAAGCATGAGCTGCAGATAAAAAGTATGCTGACAAATATCAGACTACTTACTTTTGCATGTTTTTCCATCTTCTCTTAGCAGGAATCCGTCCTGACACTTACAAACAAATGAATCACCAGCATTAACACAAGCGTGCTCACAGCCATGGTTGACTGATTTGCAAACATCCTTGCCTGGGAAGAGTTAGAAAATATTTCATGTGGTTTGCTAGTTAAACTTGTTCAATAAATGCAAAGACTGTGGGGGTAATCCCATGAGCAGAGAAAGATGGAAGCCTGCAAACTGAAAGCAAATCTCTGGCTAATCAAATGATAGACATCTTAGCTTACAGGGAGCATGAGTTCTTTACCATCCGAGCAGAAAGAATTGCATGGTTTGGATGGCCTCCCACTGACAATAAATCATTTTAGAATTAATCTGACTAGATTACGGAGGAGGACTTTACATTAAGAGCTGGAAGAGTGAAAGGAGATAATTTCGTACAGTCATTTAGCACAAATTAATGCTGGTAAAACCACAGTTAAGTAAAGCACCACAGGACATGAAGCAAATAATTCTTTAGCATCCTTACATCCATGACAAGAGTCTGCAACAAACCTCAGAAGAATAGGAACTATTCATTTAAGAGGATATATGAAATCTAACTGGTATTGCTGAAAACTGATGGGAGTGTTTGTATGACTGTAATGTTGAAACCAGTTGGTTAAAACTTCTTCAAGGACAGATGGAGAGAATGTACAGAGGGAAATGGAGCCATCTATGAGCATTCCTTGTTTATTTTATTTTTCACTGCAACACAATAGATTACATTCTCAATTGCTACTGGAGAACTGCCTTTACATAGAAAACAGAACAATACTGACAGCCAAGTTCAGATTAACTCTTCCACAAAATACTTAGGTTTAAGGTGCAGGGAAGAAAAACTTCTATTTTTAAAAGAACTTCATTCTAAGCCAAATTACCTGGAGGTATCATGCTGTCAATACAAAAACTCCCAAAACTACTGCAGAGGACAATCTTCTAACTCAACAAGCATTACATGTAAGACATGACAGTCTAAGCCAGATCCCATTATAGCAGACAAAAAAAAAGAAATTATCACGCATGTAAAAATTAGCATCTGCTTATACACAGCTGTGTTGAACTCAGACACATTTGTTGTTTATAAACTGAATCAAATACAAACCAGCAGCAGACACAGCTATTACTTCAAAAGGATTAATTTTACACAGCTGAAAGCACCTATGAGCTTGTTTGTACATACTATGGATTGGAGGGGGGAATAATAAAAAAAAAAATAAAAGAAGTGAACATTTTGCACTCTTTAAGGTTATTTTATTAGATATCCCCCCAAAATGTAGTCCCATAATCTAAGAAGAATGCTAGAGTAGTAAAAAAGGAACCTAATTCAGAAATTTAAACCGAAAACAGCTATAAGATTTGAATAACGACTGAAAGAAAGGAACAGTCACAGTATTTACTGAACATGAAAATATTAGGAATTTGAAAACACTGATAAAGAACATGGAGGTGTGTGGCCAGCAAAATAAAGGATAGCATGAGTAAGTTATTTAAAGACTCTTAGGAACAAAAAACATTTTAACGTTTTGTTAATTAATAGACAGAACTGGTAGAATTGCCAATCTTAATACAGAAATGTTGAAAATATTTAGTGTGTTCAGATCTGAATTTATGAAATAGGCTACTGATTATATGGTTGGAGTGAAGAGTTTCATCAGCTGAGAAGTAGGTACCTACTGAACATACACATTTTAAAATCAGTAACTCCAGATAACTTGCAGCGAAGAGTTGTAAAAGAGCTGGCTGAAGAACACCTTAGATGCTTAGTGTTATTTTTTCAGTAACTCCAAGGAAGCCCAAAAAGTCTCAATCCCCACTGTATGCACACACACTGAAAGAATACTGCTGTTCCACTGTTTGAAAAGGATGAGTAGTTCATTATAAGCCTGTCAGCTTGACACTGATCTGCATTAAAATAATGGAATATATCATATGGAACTTGATTCAGAGTAAAATCAAAGAAAGAGAATTAATATTAATCAACTTGTTACAGAAAAATAGATCCTGTGAAACTAATTAAGTATCTTTTAAAATTGATTAGGACGCTGGTTCATAAAGCTCATGCTCTTCATACCATGGAGCATTCAGTAAGGCAGCAGTCTTGGCATTTATTTTGATTAAGAAAACTGACTACAGAATCAACATTACATGGATTTACACTGGCTAGAGAGGTCATCAGAATAAATTGTAAATGGTGAAACATCAAGTGACTTTCTAAGAATTTACCCTGCTCCTCTGCCACTGAACATTTTTATGAACAATCCCTCAAAAAATACAAAATAATCACTGCCAAAGTTTGTACGTGACTCCAGATTTGAGAGAATGGTAAATAAGCATAGAGCAGCTGCTGATATAAGGAGACATGAACCTTTTTGCATGCTGGATAAAAGCAAATCATATGCATTTTAAAACAGCCAGAACCAAGATTATGCATTTAGAAACAAAGAATGAAGGCAGTACTTAAAGGATGTGACTTGTGTGTGACTGAGAGTCTTAAACAGCTTATGATGATGGTAGATAACTAACTGAACACATGCACTAGAGGAGTATTTTGGTCACAGACTAACAATATCTTTGGTCATTAAAATAAAAAGATAAAAGATAAAAAATATAGGTAGATTAAAATACGAATTAGGTGGGTTACAGTTCCCCTATCCTGGACTATGATACATTTATTAGAAGACTTTATACCATTGTAGTGCCCCCACAAGGATATTGATAAATAGTAGAGGTTTTAGCAGAGTAAGCAGAGACTTATGAAAAGATTAGAAAACATATAAAGAGCCTGAAGGAGTTTCATATGCTTATCATTTGCAGAAGAACTTGCTAAGAGGTTAAGGAACAGGTTAAGTCATGATCTGCATGAATACACACAGAACGACACAGTGGCAATTAGAACTTCAACCCATCAAAGTAAAATGCAGCAACATCCTATACTCAAGATTAAAACTCAACATACTTAATCTAGAAATGAAGTTCACATTTAAAAAGCTATATTCACACCTTAAAATTGGCTGAAATGTATCTTTAATTCAAACAGTAATTAATACAAGTCTTATGATCTACAGAGAGCAATATTCCATTCTGACTACTATGAATCAGTGAATGATCTCCCGATAAAAGGAAAATGAAATATTTTCTTTTATTCATAAACTACTTACTGCGGCATGTTTTCCCATCTTGCCTCAGTACAAATCCAGCACGGCATTGGCAACTGTATGAATCGTCATTATTAACACAACTGTGTTCACAGCCATGATTGACTGATTTGCAGATGTCCTTATCTAGGAAGAATTTAGATTTTATTTACGATAGTTTGATGAATGAGAACATTTCCAAAACTTTAAAGACTAGAAGTAACAAGCTCCTAGTAAAGAAATAATGTATCCTCCTTTTTTATCCGGCAATATTCTCTATAAGAAGACCTACCTCTAACACAGTATGTTTCTTCAGTAAACCTCTACATGCAAAAAATACAGTAACATAAAATAACTTACTTTTACATGTTTTCTTATCTTCCCTCAATACAAAACCCTCATAGCACTGGCAAATGTACGAACTATCAGTATTCACACAAACATGCTCGCAGCCATGGTCAACAGAATTGCAAACATCTTTATCTGGAAAAAACATAAGGTTGCCAGCATTTAAAACATATCTACAAATGCACAGATTGTTAAGGAAATCTTCTATAAAAGATAAGGATACTCACTTCTACATGTTTTTCCATCTTCTCTTAGTGCAAATCCCTCATAACACTGGCAGATGTATGACTCGTCAGCATTAACACAAACATGTTCACAGCCATGGTCAATTGAACTGCAAATGTCTTTATCTGAGAATAGTTGATGTATTTGGTTAAAGCACATCTACAATGAATGAATCATGCAGGGAGAAGGAATAGCTTTTATTAGGTCAAATTAGGGCAAAAATTTTAGCAGCAAACGCTTCCAGCTCTTGGTACCTGAAAAATTGTGACTCTTTTGTCTCCAGTCATGTAAGTTTGGCTATTAAAATACACTCTTTCTGTCCACAGCATCTCTTACAAGCTTCTGGCAGGTATAACAACACTACTCCTATATTATAACAGTAAACTGTTGTTGTATTTGTTAAGAATACTTCCACAAATCTACATATTGTAGATGAAAGTCTATGGGTAACTATCAGAGTACTTACTCCTGCATGTTCTCCCATCTTCTCTCAGCAGAAAACCCTCATGACATTTGCAAACATACGAGTCATCTTCGTTAACACAAATATGCTCACAGCCATGGCTGACTGATTTGCAGATGTCCCGTCCTGGGAATGATTAATATAAATACAGGTTTTGAATGAAAGCATTATTAAAAAATGCAGATATCAAAAGGAAATATGGGGTTTTTTGTTTGTTTCTCTTTATCCAGTAGGAAGTGCAAACCCCCCCTTTATTTCTTTGTCTGATGCACATGCAAAAATGTTCAATAGATACC
>VZZY01013872.1:1874-17805 GCA_013400335.1 Eurystomus gularis
AATTAGACCCAATATTACAGAGGTTATCTAAAAAGTGTTGAGTAAAGGGAAGTAATTGTTTTTCTCAATCTGCTGGCTCCTCCCATGTGAATATAGCCCAGTATACTTTTAGCTGACTGTCCTTAGGACCCCCGGGTCTTTTTCAGCAGAGCTGCTCCCCAGTGAGGCATTCCCAGGTTTGTATTCATTTAGACGTTAGTCCATCCTAGGTGCGGGACTTTAAATGTCTCATTGTTGAATTTCTTGACAACCTATTGGCCTAATTCTCCAGCCTTTCCCTTTAAGTGGCAGCCCTGTCCTCAAATATGTTGACTGCATCCTCCAAATTAGTGTTGTGTATTGATAAGGGTTTTGTCTCCTCCAGGCATTGATAAAGATACTAAGCAAGGTAAATACCAGAATAGACCCCTGAGGATTACCACTTGTGACTGATCTCTGAACAGTACAAATCATTCACCACTGCCCTTTGAGTCTGGAGTGTTGTTGCCCAAACTATCATGGCTAGTACAGGGTATTTGAGCACCTTTGTGTATGCAATCTAGTTATATGAATGTGGAGTTTTTCCAAGATAATCAGGGCTGGTGGGAGTGATAATAAGCTAATGTGCTGTTCTGTCAGACTAATAATGTTCAAATGAACTTGGACCCAAGCTAGTAAAAGCCTTGAAGTGCTGCACAGCAGTTTATGGATTTGCTAATTCAAATCTCTCCAAATTGCATCTGAGAAGCATCTTTAAGTACAGATAGATCGTTGAAGACTCAACAGATCAGCTGGTTTTATATATAGGCAACTAGCTGGCTTATTCAGTTTCTCTTCCAAGTTTTCAGTTTTAAAATGGGTTTAAAAAATCCTTTTAAAAAAGTTTCTGTTACTGTATTCTGTCTGCCTCTTTTGCATTAGTAAATATTTTCATATATAACTTAAACATATTAACTTGTATAACTTAATATTAAATGGAATAATTATTGTCTTCCATCTTTCCTCTTCTTAATTATATTGGTTTTGTTTTCTTTGCTCTCCACTCAACTCCTGCTCTCCCCTATTCTTTTTCTTCAAGCTTTTATTCTATTTGGCAATAATTGGCTTCTTTTTTAGTGGAATACACTTGCGTTGGATGTGATTTAGAACAAACTTGAATACATTCCAGTGTCTTTTGTTATTGCCTTTAAATGGATTTTTGAGTTAATCCTTTAGAATTAATTATTTTTAAAGAATATTGAGGCTTCTTAAAAGCAACAATAAAAATTGCTGTGGCTATGGTAATGTTTAGAAAAATCACAAACCTTAATTGGTTATTAGTGGCATTATAATTGATACTGTTAAGCAGCTCCTGGACCTTGAGCTCTGTCTTTAATTAGAGGCAGTTGTGTCTCCTTTCCTCTGAGATTTCTTTATGAAAGTATTTTGCTTAATAACACAGGGTTATCAGCTTTCAGTTGTCTTCTGAATGAAACCTTCCAAATGACACGACCTGTTGTATTTGCCTTGTTAGGCTTCTTACAGCTTTTTTCTGTACTAAATATTTTGGCCAAATCAAAGCACATACTCCTACTGTCTGATTTTTCCTCACTTTTATTTGTCCTGTTTACATGGTCTGCACTTGATTTGTTAGCAACATATGATAAGGTTTCTAATCTACCATGTTTTGGTTTGATTTTTTTTTCCTTCCTTAGACTTTCTTTTTTTCTGAATATTTATGAGATAGTTTCCACACACTTGATTAAAGTAAACCCCTACTCACTGGAAACTCATCTCATTATACATACAGTTTGGAATATTTAATGTAAGGGTTCTAGCAAGAAATATTTAGATTATTTTATATACATCCAGTGTGGTGGAATATTAATTTGGGGAAGGGAAAAAGTGGAGTTCTGCGCCAGAATTATAAACAAAAGAAGAGATGCTGATAGTGGGAGAATGATGCTGCGTGACATATATAGACAGGGAACTTTCACATGTAAGATAATTGAAGCAAAAAGAAATTTTTTAAATCAAGGAGATAAAAGGAGGAGGAAGACAAGCTGAAACCTAAGAAATCCTGTAGGAAGATAATTGTTAGTTAGAGATGAATAGCAGGAGCAGGCTCTTGCAAACTTTTTAGGTCAGGAGGAGTAAGAATCTGAGGAAAACCTATATTATTTGTGGTATCTTAAAGTCATTTAGAATATATTGTATGGCATATTACTTTTGTTTGTAATTAGATAATATCTAAACATACTGAACATTTCTTTGCTGGTACTTAAAATTCTTCACTAACCAATGTTTCTTTGACAGATATTGAATTATTTAATCCTGAAACAGATGCTCCGCACAAAATATTCTATTCTAAGCATTTTAAATAAATAATATTGTTCTTTTCCCATTTTGTCTTAATTAAAAATATATGTAAAGTTTTCAATTAAATGAATGATGTACATTGCTTTTATATTGACTTTAGCAGAGCCATGCATATGCAAATTTTTGAAGGCCGTCAGTCAGATAGATAGGTTCATGGGGCCAGGCTTTTGATCATCCAGGGGCATGCTTCATAATGTCCAAACCACTTGAACAGGTCAGGGTCTAGTATCTGTTAAATTCAGTGGAAGTTATGCACCTAAAGTCTTTTCCTGTATGGGGCAATACCGATCAGGTGTGTTGATCTGCTTGCAGGTAGGGAGGCCCTACAGAGAGATGTGGAAGGAAGCAGGGAAGTAATTTTGAATTGGACTCTATAACAGCCTGAAAGGCAGCAGAGTGATTTGGACATGATAATGCAAATTCACATTTAAAAGTGTTGTGACAGTGGGCAGTGCTATTCTGGACTTGTCAAACTAAGAGTCTGCTAGTCATGTGGATACAGTTAATGCTAGCTTTTGAGTACTGAAATCCTCTCCCATGGCTATAGAAGAAATGGAATTGAGATAGCGGTGTGCATGTGCTATATAATTTGAGTATAGAAAAGTGAACTTGTGCAAGCAGGTATTATGGGAGAAAGCGTTGTTTCATATTTTGGAATACATTGTGTGGCACATGAATATTCAATATAGCACTTAGTTTGCTAAAAATGGGCATGTGTTTCTCATAAATACCTGCAAGGCATTTATAAAATAAATTATGTAAATAAGCACAAAACCAGTAGTGAATTAGTAAAATGCATTTGGACTGCATTTTAGCATGTTGAGTTAAAGTTATAAAATGAATTTATATAACTTAATTTTTCTCAGAAACTGTCATTGTATTGCTGTTTACACCATAGTCTAACTAGACAAAAATGCATTTTAAATATCTACCGAAGTAATATGTATTTAATAATAATGTAATACGTATTTACCTATCTCATTTTATAGTGAACACTAGGGTAAGATTAAATTAAGAGTATAATTGATAGTAACAGTTTGATTTAATTTAATCATTTTATTACCTGATAAGGGAAGAAAGACATAGCTGTTTACCTGTAGTTTAATGATGGTATTTGCTTTCCTATAGTGAGACTATCTTTAAATGGTTGTTTTTTATTTTGTGCAGATTTTTCTATACTTTGCACTTAATTTAAAAGTGATAATTCCAACTCTGTTTGTAGCCCTGTTATCTTCCATTAAAATGTTCAGATATATAGATTATTTTCATCATATGGTTCCGTGTCATATAAAAATTGTACCACCATTATGTCAAAGCATTATCTTTTAGCTGTCTTTTAGTAGTCTTCAGACAGTAACCCAGTTTATTTGGTGCTATAAAGCATTCAGCTGTATGTTTTTAAGTTTAGCTGAAATTCATGTTAGAGACAGAAACAAAAAAACATTATAAATGTTAACAGTGCAAAATACAATTTCATACAAAAAAATAAGAATTTCTGACAAGATTCTGCCCTCAAATATTTTTCCTAACAGCCATCTCAAGGAATCTGATTTGTACTCACATGCTAAATGACAAAACTGTAAATAAACCCTTTGACCTCTAAAGTATAGTGTATGAATGCTAAAATGCTTTCTTTATACAGTCTAGGCCTGAACTGGAAGAAATGTGTATAGATTAAGATTATCATCACTGCTTTTTCAAAATTACTATTAGATATTTCTCTTTTAGGCTTGTCCATATCTGACCAATGCAAAGCCCATGTTTATTCTACTTTTAAAAGGAGCATGTTCCTTCTTTGTAGAGGTTCTGAAGCACAGGTAATTAACTACCAGTAAGGCTTTGAGATTTGTTTTTGTGTTTCCCAATTATTCAGCTAGCTTGAAAAGCAGCATTCATTTTCTACTCAGTTTTGTGTTGTCCATGCGGTTGCACACCTCAGTTCAGGTATGCTTCACTGCTTTTTCTGTCTTGCAGAGATAATCTTCCCACTTATTTTTATCTGTCCTTCAAGGTCTAGAGATCCAAATGTTGTAATTGCTTAAAAAGATGAACACAGTAATACTTTCACTGTTGTGATGTCACTAGAAACCATATTTAGTGAGTTTAGTCATTAAAAAAAGAACATAATTTCATTTTTGCATCTTGATTTCAAAGAATCATAGAATATCAGGTTGGAAGGGACCTCAAGGATAATCTGGTCCAACATTTCTTGGGAAAAGCATGGTCTAGATAAGATGGTCCAGCATCCTGTGCAGCTGTATCTTAAAACTGTCCATTGTTGGGGACTACAGCATTTCCCTGGGGAGATTATTCCAATGGCTCATTGTCCTTGTTATGAAAACTTTTCCTCATGTCTACTCAGAATCTCCACAGCAGTAACTTGCACCCATTTCCTCTAGTTTTTTCCATGTGGCTCCTGTAAAAATGTAGTCTCCATCTTCTTTATAGCCACCCTTTAAGTACTGGAACAATTTCTTCCTTGTCTCTGTCTTCTATTGATAGACACTCTTATTGGTTGACTGGCCCATGTTCTGGCATCTAGCTCTCAGGTCATCTTAAGTGCTGGAGAGTGAAATAAACACATGCTTCTGTGGGAGCTTCTTACTTGCTTTTTCATCTGTAGCAATAGTGTGAACTGAAGGGATGACTTATGAATACCCTGTTATTAACATGGGGTTCTTCATATTTGCTTCCTTATCTGTCTGAACCTGAGAGCTGTCTATTTGACTAGAAACAATATTGTCTGATCAAATCCACACTGTACAAGTACTGATGGACAGTCTCAGGGTGATACATTACTCCAGATGTCATGGAGGATCCTCTTCTTGCATTGGTCCTGGGAAAGAGTTTAAATCTGTATGACATATGGAGATAAAGAGTAAAGTTGGGTTCAACTGTCAGAAGGAATCAACCTCTTTATTTCACGATGATGGCTTGGAAAGAGTTTTGTCTCATGTGGACACTTTGAAGCAGAAAGCAGTATCTGGGACAGGAGCTATAGCCTTTCTTGACCCTCAATTTAGCACTGAGCTGTGGAAGACTATGTCGTGTACATACAGCTGTCCTCAGCACTTCTGTTTTCATCTGAGCTCTAGCCAGGACATACAGTGAGAACAGTCCTGTATTCAGAGTAGTGCATGGAACTCAGTAATCTGTAGATTTTGGTAGTCTCTTTAATGATAATCCTTGGAAGGAAGAATATGATTATTTATCATGGCTGTTACATTTTTCTAGTAAGTTATTTCAGTATGGAAGTATTTTTCCATATACTTTCCTTACTTTCCTTTCTCTATTTTAGTAGAGAATTCCTGCTGAAGGAAATACTATTTTGTGATTGAGGTGTTACTGTATACTTTGAACGGGTGAGAGAGAATCAGTGTATTCAGCTTGTGAGGGAAATCTGAAAATTCCATATGAGGGGGATATATTTTGCAGAAATATGAATGTAAATGGTCTTGGATCAAGAAGCTATAATTATCTTGTTCTTTTGGAAATTTATTCTACATCACTCTCCACACCTGAATACATATAGCATGTAGCTTTGTGATTCCCAAAAGCATAATGGCTATTTGGAGCACAGTGGGAAATTGTCATCCACACGAATAACGAACAATAGCTACGTAAGAGTAGGGCAGATGGAGTTGTTTTTCACTCTTCTAAACTGTAATGTTAAAGAGAACATTGGCTATTTTAGGATCAGGAATAGGCCATCTGCCCAAATTGCCTGCCCTTTCAGCTTTGTCTTACTCCCTTATTATTGTTATTATTTTCATTTGAATGCCATTACATTTTAATGCTTTGTTTCCTTGAAAGATACTTAATCTTATTAGCTGATTAGTTTTACACGGGAGTTTTCTTTAAGAATTCTAGGTATTTCTTTAATATATTTTGCTATTCCAATATTTTGCTTCCAAATATGATGTTTGCTTCATAATTTTTTTCATTTATTCAGACAACATCTGTCCTTACCAACAGTGTTGGAAATGATGTGAGAGTCTGACAACAATAGTAGCAGGAAATAAGCAAAGGACACACAAGGATCATGGGATGGAGAAGAGAAGGGTATTTACATCAAGACAAAGAAAAGGACTTTGGGGAAAACAGTCTAAAAATAATTGAAACTGAGAGATTAAAAAAAAAGGTGAGATAGATTTGTAAAAAGCATTTTTCAGCTGTCAGAAGAACTTCATTTGTAGTTTTCAGGTTTGTCTGAAGGGAGGAATGACTTGATAAAAGATTCAGTTGCTTTGAAGACTGCTGATTTATAGTCTTGAATGTCTTTGTGGGATGAGCATTATACTCGAAAGTCTATGTGGGCTGTGCTTTAGAAAGAACTAAACATTTTCCAATAGAACTTTTTAACATCTGAAATTGTTAATTCAGTGAATATCAAATTTTCTACAGGAATGTCAACATTTCATATCAGCTTTTCATTTCAGGTTTTTTATTAATTCATGTTGTGTAAATACTCATATTTGTTCTGTCACAGTAATTTGGCAAATGAAAATGGAAGGTTTTCTTCCTAAATATCTAAAGAAATAATATAAAAACATTTTAATGTTGCAAGAACACTGGAACTTTCATACCTTCCCCCTTCCCTTTTTTTTCTAAATAGGAATGAGCTTCATTAACTGTAAAATAACATTTTAGTGAAAAAGTTCCTATCAAATAGCTAATTTTCTTTGGAATATAATGGAATTTCTTTTTGTATGTGATTGTTTTTTCATAGTAATGTTCCTAAACATAAGCATTTAGAGTTTTGGTTTGTTTTGTTTTTTTTTTCAAAAGAGGAATGCACTTCATTAACTGTAAAACAACATTTTAGATAAAAATCAGCTCCCATCAGATCACTATTTTTTGTTGGAATGTATGCTTTCTGCTATGGAAAGTTCCTTGTCTTGTCAGTGTGACATCTCCACTCTGGTTTTACTGCATTCAGTTCATTAATAAGAATTGTCTTCTTCCTTAAGTGATGATACTCTAAAATTTTTCTCTCTAAAACCTTAATTCTTATGGTACTGTCTAGTGTGCAATCTTATTTTCTAGACCACATAGGCACCTTTTCCTGAAATGTCTTTTCTGATTGCAGGTAACAAAGAATATTTTATAAGACTATTGTTAATCATTGTATGTCTTGTCCTACTGACCAGCACAAGATAGAGGGGCGAATCTGCTCCATCTTAAGGTTACACAATCAAATTAATTTTATTAGTGAATTAGCTAAAACAGAAACTTGTATTCAATCAGCATTTCACTGTGTTACCTGATGGAATATTGGAATTTTTGTAAATGTTTTGTCAAGAAATAAATCCTTAATCTTTTTTTGAATTAAACTCTTATGTTTAAGTCAGTTTAAGCTGATAGAAAGAAGCAAAGTAACTGAATTTAAAGAATTAATTAAAAAAATCTTTTTAGTCTCGTGTTTTGGGTATTGCCTAGCCAGACATTTCAAACACTCATATTTGCCTTCTCTCTGTCATTAGTAGAATGTTTCATAATGAAGTTTGCTATCAAATGTCAGGATAAAGTTAATCTATTTCTGAGCTCCTATTTTCTGGTTTGAATAATCAGTGAGTAGTGCTTTTAATGAATTGGATTCCTGAGAGAAAACTAATAAATAAATAAATGGAAACACAGGTGTGTAACAGTGCTTTTCTCTGTTTCTGAGGAAATTAAGTATAGGTTGTTGTCAGTTCCTACCTCCATTAAAGAGAATAATCATCCCACTTAATAAAAGACAGAAATATTTTAGCCATATGCTTTGTCTGGAGAAAACAACCTTCCTATAAATGAAGAGATTGGTAAAAATAGTATCCTATACGACTGTTAGTGGCTGGAAGTTCTTCCTATAGTTTTTTAACAGGGTCTGCTGAAAAAAATGTTGTTATATTTTTTTGGCATATATCTGTGATTTAAGTTAAATATACACTAAGCTATTAAAGGTTATATTAAAGGTGAATGTATTACTTCCTAAGGACCCTCAGATTTATAGAGTAATATGTCTGTGGAAGCAACAGCTACCCATTTTTGGACAGCTACACAAGAATCACCTGTAGCTTCTGTGAGGATTTTAAAATGAAGAACGTCTTTGGTCGTGAAAAAATAATGAATATTTTAAAAGATTTGTTAGGCTAATATAATGGAGATGTTTCTGTGTAGATATTAAAGATGTTATATTTATAGGGATAGTAGGTGGTTCACCATACGGACATTGAAAGCATTGGCATGTTACAAGATACTACTTTTTTATAGTAGATAAAATAATGCAATACCAATATAATGAAACAAAGGTTTGCAGACAGGCTAACATGTTACTAATAGAACAGAAGTACTTCACACACACAGAAGTGTATATAATAGAAGGATCAAACAACCATTCATTAATCAAGATACATGTTGAAATCTGATTTAAGTGGGTTTAAATGGTCTCACCTCCAAAATGCATTTTGCCTTTAACATGTTCTTACAGTAACTAGAATTTCACTAAAATCACTAAACTTACATTTCTGTTAGAAACGTAAAATTTCAATTTAAAGGTGCTTAAAACCTCAGTAGAATACTGCCAAATTATAACGCTGTTGGCATATAAGTTCATGAATAAATGGATGTTGATATTAACTTGGATCTGCTCATAAGTATGTCTGTTTAAGTTTTAGTCTAAATCTGCAGGCAGTTCTTTCTGCAGATCCTTTGATAAGAGTGAGAACTCTTTGAAGGGATATCCCTTTCTCATTTATTCAGTTGTATTCCTTCTTTGTACACCCTCAGTTAAGCACCCCTACCAAATCACATAAGTTTTATTCTCTGAGTCACTAAAACTCTGTGATCTTGTAACCTGTCGTGGAGATATCATTGGCCCTGTACCTATGGACATTTCCCTAGTATTTCTTAAAGTTTCACTTTTAAGCAATAACAGCGAAGGCATATTTGCACAAATAAAGAATATTACTCAATAATTGTTAGTTGCAGAAGATGCGTCTTCTTGGAATGCTGAAAACAAAAGCTAAGCATAATCTTTCAGAGCTACTTTCAGAGAAAGGAGGGTATAAAATAAAATGGCATAATCAAAGTAGTGTGAGAGGAAGATTGCAAAGCTACTTTAAGAAAATGCAATTATACTTCTCTTTTTTGAGATATAGAGGAACTAATTTACGTTTTAACAATTAGCAACAGAATGTTCCATTTCTTTCTAAAATGTAAGGTATACTTTCATTTGGTACCAGCACGAGGTACAGAACGATTCAAATATTTGTGAGATATGTCGAGTTACATTTCAGCTCTCGAGAGTTTTGTATGAGAATTCTTCTATATAAAAATGCATTTTCTCTGTCAACAAAAACTTTTAATGAGATATTTAAATGAAGTAAAAGAAGCCTGTGCTTATTCTGTGAGGGGGAAAAGTCTTCTTATCAGCACTCCCCGGAGACATGTATTCGTGTGCTGTTTTATAACATCGTGCAGAGATGTTTTTGCCTGAAAAAGCTAGATTCTCATTTCTAAATGCTAAGAGTTGTAAGTTCTAAATGTAGCTTGATTCCAAAGGTAGACATACAAGATATATGTGCCGGTTCTTGCTGACAAGCACAATATCTGCTGGGTGATGGGTCCCACGTGAGCTGCCATGGCGCGGGAGCAGCTCTGCCCCGGGAGCTGTCTGCGGTGCCGAAAGCTGTCACGCCACCGCAGCACTTGTCTGATCTATTTCAGTGTGCCTTTACGTGCGATAGCAATTCATCAGGTTTGTAAACTTCCTTCTTCAGTGAAACGTATCAACTCTATGAATATCCTAAGTTTCGGTAGTTTAAAATTAGCATCAAGTTCTTCCTTCTGCCTTTAACAACTTTGAAAATTACCTTTACATAATATAAAAATTCTGGGATTTAACTAGGAAAAGAACATCTTTAATATGAAAGCAAGTTGTTCATTAGTACTAAGTAAAATGAATTATTTTTCCATGTTATAAGTGTTTAGAGATCAATAAAGTTTCGAAAGTATGCAGCAAACTACAAATAAGTGGAACAGTTAATGTCTAAATAGAAAAAGTAACTCTTCTTTGTCTACCTACAAAAATTCTGTCAGTGATCCCACAGAAATGCTTACTTCAACCAAGTCTAGGAAGATAAAATGTATATTATCATAGAGTTTAAAAAAGTTAAAGTCTACTAAAGACCTACCAGAAATATTTGTTAGTCCTATTTTAACTGTGTAATTCAAGCTATCAATGCATTCTGTGAATATGTACCTTCTTAAGCACAATATTAAGTGATATTATTTTTTCCTCATTCTTCCCATTTTCATATATATGAACCAAAACAACATAAAAGTGTTGCTCTTGCTTTCTTTGTCAGGAGGTAGCATGTCTTTTCATCAGGTATCTTAATGGTCAGATGTCTTTTCCTTACTGGGCTTAGGAGCGGTCACTTTTTTCATCCTAACAGAATTGAGTTTAGTTCATTATCAGTGTTCTGAGCAGCAACTTCTTGTGCACATTTGCTGCTTATGAGCCCAGTCCTAGTCCCGTGAGTACTCTAGCTTCAATATGAGTAGTCAGGTATTCATTGTTCTCCTTTCATTTTGTTTCATTTCATTTCTGCTAACAATGTTTCTGTCAGTCAGTTATTGCTTGTAACACTATGAAAGCTGAGGAGGTTTATAAATTAGTCAGTTGTTATTGCTGAACAGAAGTGTGCAGGTCAGAAAGAAAACCGTGATATCATTTAAGCTGTTCAAGCTATCTGAGTTCCCTGTATGGCCAGCTTAAAGCTTAGACATTATCAATAACTGAATTAGCCTTTTGACTGAAGACAAAATATTGGATTTATATTATCTGAGACTAAACATTGAATTGAATTGTCAGGCTTCTGGGATAATTACCAAAGCAGCTCAAAACTTGCTATTATCAGTAGCTAACAATCTATTCCTCTATCAATCTTATGTCTTCTTCCCACCCTTCTTCTCTCTTCTTCCTCCCGCAATAAGCAATGTGTAAAGTATGGTTATTATGTGTAAGTACTTTATAAAAATATTTATTGTGTGGTTTATACAGCCTGAAATCAGCAAAAATATCCTATGTGATCAGACTGGCATTTTAACAGGAGAATATATAAGGAGATATTTTATCAGACATTAGAATGAATTTGTTTATTGAGAGACAAAAGCACCCAGAATATTTTTTTTAGAAACAAATAAGCCAAAAACTATTTTGATTTTAATCAAAAATGTATTTTCCTCATAAAAAAAATTTACATACTCACTGTGTCTACTCTACAGAATTTGTCCATTTCATTACACCATGTGTCAATCCTAGTATATCCGTTCACTGCAAAAACTCGTGGCTAGTGTGTGTAATACAGCACAGGAGGAGGTATTGCTCAGTTCCACTACTTTATATAATAATTAAAAAAAAAAATACCGAAAATGTTCTTGGCTACTTGCACTGTATTTCTGTTTTCCAGAAAGTTCTAGAAAATGAAGTTAATTGTATTTGGTTGGTAGAATACCCTTAGAAGCCAGTTAAAAGTCTTCTCTTATGCTGAGTCAGTACAGATTCCCCTTTGTCGGAAGCAGCAAAGTCCAGGTGTCTAGTTCCTAAAAGAAATACTTTTTCTTGTTGCCTTGTTATTCAGCACAAATGCAGTCATGTGCTTTTCTTATCAGAAACTAAGTGATATAATGGCATACTTATGACATATTTGTTGGTACACTTATTACAGTTGCTTTTACTTCCATTGCTGTGCTTTTTTCTTTGCCCATATCCCAAAGACTGATTAGAGAAGGATAAAGCTCATTGAGTGAAAAGGATTGTTTGTTCAGGTAATTCTTTAGATGGCTGTGTCCACCGTCATAGTTCATATCTCGTGAGATGCAGCTGTAGATATATATCACAGACATGATTCCCAAAAGAGCACCAAGGCAGGCAAGGAATCCTATTATGCTGTTCTTTTCATAGCCTTTCACTGCCAAGTCCAGTCCTTTTGTGGTTACGTTGACACATTGTTTCTTATTCTGTGAATAGACAGTGGGAATATCTATACAAATTTTGTATTCAGTTGATGGATTTAGATGTGTAAGATTATATACCTTTATATCAGATGGTATTCGAGCGCTCTGTGCAGCCTGGGAGTTTTCAGCTTTCAGAAAGGCAGTCCATCTAACACTAGACTTCAGAATTTTTGAACTTGCTTTCCATGAAACCAAAACAGAATTTGATTTTATATCTTTTATTTTAATATTCAAAGATCCATTGCTGTCCTGAGGGAAAGAACCATCCACTTTAATCATGATTGACTTTAGGTCTGCCCCAACTAAGTTTGTTGCTATACATGTGTATAAGCCACTTTCTTTTTGTGTTATATCACTTATGTCTAATGTTCCTTCGGAATGAATGTGGTATTTATTAGAAATAGTATTAGGCAAAAGTCTGTGTCCTGATGGTGTTATCCAGTAGATTTCAGGTTCTGGTTCTGCTGTTGCTCTGCAATGTAAGGAAATATAGCTGCCAGTTTTTAAATCCAGAGTAGATGGAAAACTTTCAGGAGCTATCAGAGGGAGACAGATTTCCATCATTTCCCGGAAGTGTATCTGCCGCACATTCTGGCCTTGGAATTCAGGAGGGTCTACACAAAACAGGGACTCTGGCTCCATGAAGCGAATATTTGTTTTGTTCATGTTAATCCAGCGGATGACACAATCACATCTAATGGGATTGCTGTGTATACTAACTTCTTTGAGGTTAGGCAAGGATTCTATTGTACTGCGGTACAGGGCGCTCAGCGCATTGCTGTTGAGCATGAGCGATTCCAGCTTGGGAAGTCTGTAGAATGCATTTGGATGAATGTATGATAATCTGGGGTTATTGGTAGCTTCTATTTTTCTTAAATCTGGCAAATTATCAACAGCAAGACCATCTATAGAAATCAGTTCAGGCATGTTATTAATTCCTAACTCTTTTAGGTGCAGCATATTGCTAAAATCTCCTCGTCGTATTCTGTTAATGGGATTCTTATTTAGATCCAGAAATTTAAGATTTGTAGCCTTTTGAAGAGCAATGTGGGGCACTCTAACAAATCTGTTGTCATAAAAGGAGATGCTTTCTAAATTGTCAAGGCCAACTAAAGCATTATCTGGTATTTCAGTGAGATTTATGCCTGCTAAAACTAGGCTGCGCAGATTGGTAAGAGGCTTAAAGTTCATATCTTCAATTCTGATTATTGGGTTTTCGCCAATCATGAGAATTTCAAGATTAGGAGTAGCTTCAAACCACTTCCTGTTGATCATTTGCAGACCATTTGAATTGAGATGAAGTCTGAGAAGATTATTGAGGCCTATGAAAGCTCCCGGTGCAATCACAGAAAGCAGATTGTGATTAATATAAAGCTCCTGTAAATTGGGGAGTCCAGAGAGACATTCTTCAGGGAGTTCAGTGAGTTTGTTTTCTTCAAGGTACACTGAAAGCAACTGTGGTATCTTTCTAAGATTTATACTGGTCACTGAGGATAAATTGTTCTGAGATAAGTCTAGACCGGTTAAATTCACTGGGAGGTCTACTGAATGTTCAATTTTTGCAATATTATTAGTCTGTAGAAGCAGAACTTGTGTGTCAGCAGGCAGTCTGGCTGGAAAATTAAAAAGGCCTAAATCGTTACAGTCCACTGTTGGAGCCTCCATATACACAGACCTGGGGGTGAACCATGGTCTGATCTCACATATACATGACTCTGGGCAGTCTGCTTTTTTTTCTACCGCTTGTACTAGTGCAGTGATAACTAGGCCAAGTAGAAAATTAGTTTTCAGTTGCATGTCCTTCATTTTAGCTCAGATGTTCAGAAAATTAACAGACTCTTTAGTATTCCACAATTATGGTTTTGGAATTCAGTATGACCCGGTCAATTGATAGAACACACACTTGCATTTGTCAAATGATGATCGCAAAGGACTTTCTTCCTGAGGATAAGTGATAAATTTGTAACTAGCTTGTCCAGTAGTAAGAGGCATTTTGGGGAAATGAAGGTCACTCTGTCCTTGAAGACATAAAATTGATAAGCTTTGTGAAGATGAAGTATGTATAGATGGTCATAGGAGATTAAGCAATTCATTTATTTAGTAGTATTAACTTCAAATCCCATGATTGATTAGTGTTTGCAGGAATGACAGGATGACCTAAAATATAAGAAAAGGAAATAATTAGTATAAGAAACTGTAAAGTTATAAATTAATTTAGCCATCTTTTGCTCTCTAATGTTAATTATTGCAAGTAAGAAAAGAAAATTACTGTGGTGCCTGGAGTATTGTAGTGGTATCCAGATAGCATAAATGAAGTTAATATAGTAATATATCTTTAGACTTGTAGCTTGTCATACATCCAGTGGAGCATTGCTCTACGGAAAGATGAAGATCCACAAAGTATAAAGCAAAATATATCAGTGGGATTTTTCTACATATTTTATGCTCCTTTAAAATATTTCTTTTCTTTTAGTTATCAATTGAAGCAGACTAANGTTCTGTTTGCTTTCAAAATGTAAACGCAGAACATTCCTACAGATCATGAATATTTAACTTTTGAACATGAAGTTTATAAACATAAAGAACATTATTTATGGGAAATCAAAGGAAAATGGAATGAATGGATTAATAAACTTTCCTAATGATGACATTCGTAGGCAAGCCTGTGAGTTATTTATATAGAAATATATAAAATTGATAATCCACAGGTTTTATCATTTTCTAATTCTTTTTGTAGCTGCTGTTTAGGGAGAAAACTTGGTTTTTTTCTTTAAAGCAATAATTAGAAAGAAATATGTACCTCATAATAAATAGCTTGTCATCTTGGGAAATTCAGGCTAATTACTGGCTTGTTTATTTTGGCTTCAATAACTTCAATTGCAAGGAATAATAATAACAGAAAAGTGTCTGTAGAGTGATAAGAGAAAAAAAATCTGCACTAGCTGTTGCTACTTTGGTTCGTAGCTCTGCAAGAATCTGAAATTTGCTATGAAGTTGCAGATTGTCTTCATATCCCAAATTATAGTAAAGACGGAAACCTTAGCATCTTGAAGCATCAAATGTGTCCTCTCCAGATTTTTGGTATGCACTTGCTTTTTGTTTACATTGTGCTCCAAACCATATAATTCAAAAGCTTCTGTGTTTTCATATATGAAGTAGTACACATTAGCTGCTTCATTTACCTCAGAACACAGACTGCACACTAACTTTAACTGGACTCAGAAGACTGATAGATGATGCACATTTATGCATTTTCTCCACTTGCATCCACTGTTGAAATTCACATTTACATAGTTTACAAACTGTGAGACAGGATCGATGCTTCATTGACATTGATAAATAACTTTTGAGGTGTTGCTAGTATAGATAGACAGAATGACAATAGTCAAGTGTCAGGGATTTGGATTTTAGGCTTCCTTTCCAGGCCTGGGAGGATGGTGCATACTGACCACACAGACATTCCATATCAGCTCAGAGGAAAGGTGTTGGACCATGTTGAGTGACATGAACATTGGGAAAATTTGAAGTACATTTGACAATTCTTTGAGGCTGCTGTTGGTGTTATGTACATTTAAGGAGATTTAATATTTTA